>ML795442.1:240290-277846 GCA_009831015.1 Picea engelmannii
TTTCGTATGCAACTAAATGCAAGTATGCAACATGCCTTATGTTCTTTCCCTAAAAACCTATATGCAACTATATGAAAATAGGACCTAAAAACCTTATGTTCCTTCCCTGACCATGGACAAGACTTAAGTTCCATACATGGTGTAAAAAAATTGTGAATGACTGACGGCGACTCACCCTCCCCACACGCTCATAGGATCTTTCCTTTCACACCCTCACAGGATCTTTCCTTTCACATGACCCGAAGAACTCTACCCGGTTCTTCTATTTCCCTATCGGGAAATATACACCCACAAAAAAATTTCATGGGATCCCCTCTTCACACTCGAGGGATCGAACTTCGCGGCTTCGCGAGGTCAGTGGTCAAACATTGTACTCTCGGATCCCTGAAACCCGACAACCTGTCAACGCTGACCTTTTCCTATCGGGGTTTCCTCTATCACTATTTTGGCACTCGCGATGTCGAACCACTCGTATCCCCGACTCCCGATACCCGATATGCAAAAACTCTGACACACGCGTGAGTTTGAATTTTTAGCACCCCATCACCTCTATCGAGATTTTGGACTTCGCGGTATCACGAATCCTGATGCCAATGTTTCGAGATTTCTCACCATGAAACTCTGAACTAGTATGCCACCTGTCCACCTCACTGACTCCTGTGGCCCCACACTATTCTCATACTTGTCAGGATATCACGTTTCGTGATTTCGCGATTCCTGTTGCTATATTTACGGGACTTCAACCAGTGAAACCCCGATACACGTATCCTCGTGTATCCAATGGCCCTTGTGGCTTAGATCTATGGTTCTGTCCCTCCTGAGCTTAGAACCTTTTGGGAATACACACCATATCTCCCCTTCTCCTTTGTGAGATCTGACGGCTCACAGAGATTCATGAATTCTCCTCAGAGAATTCCAACCATCTATTCCTCCTGACAAAATCTGCGAAATGACTAGTGTTCCTCCACAAACTTGTCCACCTATGGTGCAAACTTGCGACGCCTTCTAAACACTCCACAGCACAAGCTCCTTGTGATTCCCTTTGGCGATTTCGTGAAGGTCCTATACCTCCTGAGATTTCTTATAACTCTGAACCTTAGAAAAGACTCTTGCACGCACTCCTTGTGGCAACCTTCAAACACTTCAAGTGTTTGAATCCTTTCAACTCTGCGCACACCTACAACATCAGTCCTTCAACTCTTGCTCAGTTTCACAACCCTAACTTCACTCAACCTATGCACTCCTTGCATGGATCCTGTGCTTAACTGAACTCCTGCAGAGATGAGAACACAAGATATCTCTGTCTGAACCCTCTGTCAATGCACTCCTTGAGGACACTTCAACTACAGTCCTTTCAGGAATTCTCTGGCTCAAATAGAGAAACAATTGAAACTCATTCCTACTTCCTTTCAGACTTCAAACTCAACCATGAAATCATATACACAACACATAAAGCAAATGTATAACAGGAAGCAAACATCAAATGAGCATATCATTCAGCATCAATACACAGAGAACAACACAAAACCATGAATTTGAATCAACCTCCTTCTATTAATCCAAATATATGTACATGGGTGTTCTTACATAGTTCTCTGCATGCTCTTCCTCTTCTTCCTCTACTAATGTTACAATACACAATGAGGGTGCCTATATCCTGTTTCCCTCTTGCTCTCTAAAACTTTCTAATCTAGAATTAAATTCTATCTACCTGCATTAACTACTTTAAATGCCTTCTACCTACTAAGGATGAGAGAGAATGGCTCAAGGTCAAGTTACATTATACAAGTGTGCTTCATCTTAATGGCTCATTTAAGATTTGTGCAACAACTTCCAAGGTGATTTTCAAAATTTGTGCTGGCGCTTGTCCAGCTATCTGATTGCTTCCGTGTTGGATTGCTTGATGTGGGAGATGCTCTTGCATCATACTCCCTCGCTTGAAAACTTTCACGGGCTCCTATCCATGAGCTCACACACGGTCTATCCATGCTTTTGTATCTCTGCTTCATTCTCCCAACTAGCATCTTCAACTGGATGGTTCTTCCATTTGACCAGATACTCAAAGTATTGTTTTCGCCTGGTCCTCTTACTCACTCTCTTGTCTAGTATGCACTCCATTTTTGGTTTATTTGCAACTGGCATCTTCTTCATCCACTAGATCACTGGCTATTCATCTCCAATCTCTATTTCCTTGCATTTATATGGGTTCAAATACGAGATATTGAATATCGGAGAAATTTCGATCCCATCGGGTAATTCAATCTCATAAGCATTCGCCCCAAACTTCTTCAAGACCCTGCATGGTCTGATTTTCTTCATCTTCAACTTATTATATGTTCCTCTCAGGAACCTTTATTTTCTCAAATGTGCCAGAACCAAGTCACCAACCTCAAAATGAAGTTTTCTTCTATGTTGATCGGCTCTACGCTTATACTGCTGACTTGAATTCTACAATCGTTCCTTCACCCGGCTGTGAAGTTTGTTCATCACCTCTATGAATTCTTCTGCACTAGCGCTCCTAGTCGCAGTCTGTTATGAATCTCTCAGTTTAGAAATTCCTATCGCATGTATGCCATAAACAATCTAAAATGGACTATGTCCTCTGCTCCTGTTAACTGAGTCATTATAAGCAAACTATGTTTGTTGTAATATGTTGTCCCACTAGCTGTGGTGCTCTATCACCAAGCTTCTCAGCAAGTCTCCCAGACTTCTATTCACCACTTTTGTCTGTCCATCCATCTGAGGATGATAAGTTGAACTAAATGCCAAGTTAGTTCCGAGCTTCTTTCATAAGGTCCTCCAAAAATGTCCTATGAACTTTGTATCTCAATACGAAAATATACTCTTCGGCAACCCATGAAGTCGAATGACCTCTTTGAAAAAAAGGTTCACAATGTGAGTTGCGTCACTGTTTTTCTGACATGGAATGAAGTGTACCATCTTGGAAAATCTATCCACCACCACAAAGATTGAATCAACACCTCTTTGTGTCCTTGGCAACCCCAATATGAAATCCATGCTAATTGCATCCCATGACCTCTCTGGTATGGGCAATGGTTGATAAAATCCCGCATTCTGATTTCTTCCCTTCGAATGTTGGAAAATTCTACATCTTTCCATGAATATCTTGACATCTTCTCGCATTCCCAGCCAAAAATATGACTCATTCAACTTCGCGAATGTTTTGTCATGACCAAAATGTTCGACCAATCCTCCACTATGTTTCTCCTTCAACATATTCTCCCTCATGGAGCACTTTGGAATACAAAGTTGATTGCCCTTAAACAACAATCCTTCCTGGATCATGTATTCTACCCATTGGCTCTGGTCTCCGATAACTGGATTCTCAGCTGCTTCATACGCCTTCTTAAAATCTGGATCATTTATGTACATGTCCCTGAGATCATCAAAACCCAACATTTTGACTTTGAACTCCTGCAACAGCAAACACTTCCTACTCAAAGCATCAACAAATTTGTTAGCAGTACCAGAAATATGTTTAATCACAAAAGTTAAATTCTGCATATACTCAACCCATTTGACATGTTTCTAATTCAACTTCTCCTGTTGAGTCACAAACTGCAGTGCATGATTGTCACTATACAAGACAAATTCTTTCGGGATCAAGTAATGCCTCCATTTCTTCAATGCATGTATAATAGCATAAAACTCCTTATCATAAGTGGAGTACTTTAGTTTCACTTCATTCAACTTCTCACTGAAATACGCTATCAGCCTATCTTCTTGACTCCAGACTACCCCGATTGCAAATCCACTTGCATCGCATTTCACCTGAAACGTCTTCTAGAAATCCGACAACACCAAAACTGGTTGTTCCATAATCTTTCTCTTCAATAGGTTAAAGATTTTCTCAGCCTTTGCAGTCCAATGAAAAGAATTATGTCTTTTCTTCACTGTTTCCATCATTGCTACACTAATTCCACTGAAATTTCTAATGAACTTTCGGTAGAAACTAGCCAATCCGTGAAAACTTCTCACCTCAAATACATTCCGCGATGATGGCCAATTCTTGATTACCTCCACCTTATTTGGATCCATCCTCAACTCATTTGTAGAAATAACAAACCCCAAGTAAATGAGCTCTGTCTTCATGAATGAGGACTTCTTCATGTTTATCAACAACTTCTCCTGCTGTAATTTATGCATCACTGTAGCCAAATGCTTCAGGTGCTCTGTCACTGTTTTACTGTAAACCAGTATGTCATGCAAATACACAATGACAAATTTTTCGATGAACTCCCTCAAGACTTTATTCATCAACCGCTTGAAGTTACTTGGCACATTTTTTAAGCCAAATGGCATAAGAAGCCATTCATATGACCCTTCATTGGTTTTGAATGTTGTCTTCCATTCGTCACCTTCTCTCATGCGGATCTAGTGATAACCTCTTTTCAAATCAATCTTTGAAAAATGATTTTCTCCACTCAAGAAATCCATCAGATCATCCATCCTCAGCAATGGAAATATGTACCTGATGGTTATCTTATTGATCCCCCTCAATTCATTACACATCCTCCAGCCTCCATCTTTCGTCGGACTAAGTACTGTTGGAACAACACATGGGCTCAATCTTTCCCTGACCAAACCTTTGTCCAACAACTCCTGGACTTGTCTCCTGACCTCTTCATTCTCTTGCGGTGTCAATCTATACGTGACTTTGTTTGGCAAACTGGCTCCTGGTATGAGATCAATATGATGGCTCACACTCCTAATCAGTCGCAACGAACGAGGTAATTCATCCACTATGATGTCAGTGAACTCTTCCAGCAGTTCCTAAACTTCTTCTGGTAAATCATCTACTCTTGTACTAGTCGGAACAATCCTACGCTTTCTGACCACAATGAACTGTGGATCCTCTTTCTTCTTAACCTCTGTAAGAAATTTCTTCCCACTCATGAGAATTATTGTGTTGCTTACTTCTGGTTTGACCTCCTTATCTTTAATTAGAAGCAACATGTGTGTCCTCCCATTCTTCTCTAGGGTGTATGTGTTCATTCTCCCATCATGAATCACATTTCTATCATATTTCCATGGTCTACCCAGAAGTAGATGACAAACATCCATAGGAATGACATCACATAAGATCTTATCATTATATCCTCCTATCTTGAATTCAACTAAACAATGTTTAGTGACAATTACCTGGTGTCCATTCTGTAGCCACGAAACTCTGTATGGGCTTGGATGATCAGTCGTCTCCAGCTCCAACTTCTCTACCATCTCGGTTGAAACAAGATTATCCATGCTACCACTGTCTATAATTACCTTGCATACTCTGTCTTTGGTTTTGTAATCAGTTCTGAAAATTCTGGTCCTTTGGACTGAACTCTTCACCTCCTTCTCAGGTGTCAAAAGCACTTTTCGCATCATCAACGATCTTCCGCCTTCAGTGTCTTCTGCCTCAACATCCCGCCTCTGTGCTTCGACAATGTGAGCTTATCCACCTTATTTCCTTTTATATGGACACTTGTAACACTTGTACCCATTCTTCCCACATGTGAAGCATGTAATTACTCCACCTCTTCCTCTTCCTCTACCTCTAGTACGAGGAAAAGTGTTGTTGTTAGCATAATCTCCTCTCTGCTCAATATGTTGTCCTCTCTGTTCAGCGTATTGTTTCCCTCGCTGTGAGGTTCCACCTCTCTCAGTTCAAGTCTAAGGTTTCTTCCAGTCCTCTTTGGGCTTCTGATATTTTTCCTGGGCAACTGATTTGCCTATAGGATGATTTCTTCCTCGGCACCTTTGACTCTCCTTTCGGCTCAGCTTCTCCTCAGCTTTCAGAGCCATCTGATAAAAATATTCCACCGTTCAGATGGTTACCATGCTCATCTAATCCTAGATATCATATCTTAGGCCATTCATATATATGGAAAAAATTTCATCATCACTCTCCCAATGACCTGCCCTGATGTTTAGCTTATAGAATTCCTCAGTGTATTCTTTCACTATCATCAGCTTCTATCTTAGGTTCTGCATTCTCCTGAATAGAGTAATTTGATAATCCTTGGGAATGAATTTTTCCTTCATCTTTGCGATCATTCTATCCCAACTCTTGATATTATGCTTACCCTTGCAGTGTCTATTAGCTTGTAGTTCATCCCACCACAATGCTACATGTCCCTTTAATCTTGTGAAAACATTCTTGAATTTCTTGTCCTCCTCGACATCTTCATAGTCAAAGTATGTGTCTAGAGCTCTAATCCAATCTAGAAGCTCCTCTGCATCCAAGTTTCCCTCATAAACTAGAATTTCCATCTTCTCTCTTGCACCCATTCTGGCAATAGCTCTGATAAAACACTCGTTTGATGCATCTTCAACTACAACTTCTTCTTCATGTTCAACCTCAACTTTGCTTTCGGAATCACTAAGATCCCCTACACTGACTATGCGTCTTTTCACTGTCTCCATGTCTTCGAGTCTAGCCTGTAGATTGTGCATCTCTCTCTCCATAGTTGTATCTGTCATCTGCCTGCCTCTTCTACTAGGCATTTCCCTCTCCTCCAGATCAGGTGATTGCATGTCCCTTCTTCTTGGCAGCATGATGAATTTTCCCCCTTTTCTCTGCTACAGAAAACAAAGAACCTTTTTGTGCTCTGATACCAAACTGATGTGTATCAGAGTGATATTTACCTCTTATGCCTCCCTCACCTGAAATACACAGACAAKAATGAGGCTCTGATACCAAACTGATGTGGTGATGCCACTACCTCGCAACCCGCAAGTCGGAAGGTCTGTGCACTCACAGGATCTTTCCTTTCACACGGCTCGAAGAACTCTACCTGGTTCTTCTATTTCCCTGTTGGGAAATMTGCACCCAYAGAAAATCCTTGTGGGATCCCCTCTTCACACTCGGGGGATTGGACTTTGCGGCTTCACAAGGTCAGTGGTCGAACATTGTACTCTCGGATCCCCAAAACCTGACAACCCGTCAACGTTGACATTTTCCTATAGAGGTTTCCTCTATCATGATTTCGACACTCACGATGTCGAACCACTCGTATCCCCGACTCTCGATACTTGATACGCCAAAACTCCGACACACGCATGAGTTTGACTTTTTAGCACCCCGTCACCTCTATCAGTATTTTGGATTTCGCAGTATCATGAATCCTGATGCCAATGTTTCAGGATTTCTCACCATGAAACTCCAAACTAGTATGCCACCTATCCACCTCACTAACACATGTGGTCCCACACTGTTCTCGTACCTATCGGGATATCGTGTTGCTATATTTATGGGACTTCAACTAGCGAAACCCTGATAGATGTATCCTCATGTAAATTCGACGACCCTTGTGGCTCAGATCTATGGTCCTTTCCCTCATGAGATTAGAACCTTTTGGGAATACACACCGTATCTCCCCTACTCCTTTGTGAGATCTAACAGCTCACGGAGATTTGTGAATTATCCTCAGAGAATTCCGACCGTCCGTTCCTCCTGATGAAATCTGCGAAATGACTAGTGTTCCTCCACAAACTTGTCCACCTACAGCGCGAACTTATGACGCCTGATAAACACTCCACGGCACAAGCTCCTTGTGTTTCCCTTTGGCGATTTCATGAAGGTCCTATACCTCCTAAGATTTCTTATAACTCTGAGCCTTAGAAAAGACTCTTTCATGCACTCCTTGCGGCAACCTTCAAACACTTCAAGTGCTTGAATCCTTTTGACTCTGGGCACACCTACAGCAACAGTCCTTCAACTCTTTCTTAGGTTCGCAACCCTGAACTTCACTCGGCCTGTGCACTCCTTGCACGACTCCTATGCTCAACTACACTCCTACAGAGATGAGAACAAAATCTATCTCTATCTGAACCCTCTATCAATGCACTCCTTGCAGACGCTTCAACTGCACTCCTTGTAGGAATTCTCTGGCTCAAATAGAGAAATAATTGAAACTCATTCCTACTTCCTTTCAGACTTCAAACTCAACCATGAAATCATATACACAGCACATAAAGAAAATGTATAACAGGAAGCAAACATCAAATGATCATATCATTCAACATCAATACACAGAGAACAACACAAAACCATGAATTTGAATCAACCTCCTTCTATTAATCCAAATATCTGTACATGGGTGTTCTTACACAGTTCTCTGCATGCTCTTGCTCTTCTTACTCTACTAATGTTACAATACACAATGAGGGTGTCTATATCTCGTTTCCCTCTTGCGCTCTAAAACTATCTAATCTATAATTAAATTCTATCTACCTGCATTAACTACTTTAAATGCCTTCTATATACTAAGGACGAGAGCGAATGGCTCAATGTCTGGTTACATTATACAAGTGTGCTTCATCTTAATGGCTCATTTAAGATTTGCGCAACAACTTCCAAGGTGATTTTCAAAATTTGTGCTGGCGCTTGTCCAGTTGTCCGATTGCTTTCGCGCTGGCTTGCTTGACATGGGAGATGCTCCTGCATCAATGAAACCCATATCCCACCCAAGCACCATAGTCTATTAAATAGGATAAATGTGGTGGTTTGAGGCCTTGTTAATGTCCAAAGAGCCAAAGAAATTATGTTTAGGACCTTAGGCCCTTTTTTTCCTCTCTAGTCATGGTACACACCTTGAGACCTATTCTTAAATTTATGAAAACGTACCTGTTACACCTCAATGTTGCTCACTTCAATAAGTGTCGTAAGTGTTGCATGTTCCTTACAAATTTTGCAAGTGTCGCAAATTTCGTTCAAGCATACTTCCATAATTATGACACTAAGGAGGCACCTAAGACATCTCATACACTTGATTTGAAGGAGGAAAATGATTGACTGAAGTTAAGGAACTTTTATCACCTGAGAAGAGCTCTTAAACAAAGGCTTTGAGGGTGAGCGCTCCCCTAAATAAGCCTTAGGAGCGTTGGCACTCCCCTATATGGTCTCAGGGAGTGTTATAACACTTGCCTACCCCTTTGAAGGAACACTATCCATATTTGGAGCATTGACGCCCCCCTCAAGCTTCCTAGGGAGCACTATAGCACCCTGATGCACCTTTTGAGGGAGTGTTGTCTAATCTGAGGTAGTAGTTGGCCTGTTGAGGAGAATAAGGGGAAGATATGTCAATATTAGAAGGTAGTGGCATTCGAATTCTTGGTTCCATCAGAATATCCCTGATCCAAGGAGGGAATTCCTCAACTTGTTCTAAAGATAACTCAAGAGGTTAAGCTCCTCTTAACCTATATAAGCAGGCTCTATGGTGGTGAAAGGGAGAAATAATTGCTAGCATGAAACCTATGATCTCATAGGAAACACACAGTCAGTCAAAGAAGAGTGATCAATGAATTTGCCATCATCCAGGTTGTGGATGTTTCGAGCAAGGGTTAGACGAAGGGGACTTGACGAAGCTGTCGCATTCACATCTACGATTGTAAGTACTGCTGTCTTTATTATCATTAATATGATACGCTTGGCCTATTTCTTTCTAGTTTTTGATTGATTTTGCATGAACCTATCATTGATAGATAGATATGTTTTCAAGCTAACATCAATAGAGTAGGAAGCGGTCGTACTTTGTTTGTCTACAGGACTCAATGAGGAGCGAGAGTTTGGAGCTCGATTTGGAGCGTGCAGGGACAAACATCGATAAAAAGGTACTACTGTTCTCCTTCCTTCTCATATGTTGGTTTGTATGGATTTGAAAGGAAGTCAGTGTCCACGTTAAGCATTTTCTGTCTTAGAGTAGGGTCTAGCTCTTTGAGGCAATCTACCTGTCCGCAGGGAGATTTTCCTACAACAGAAACTGGCGACTCCGCTGGGGAGTCCTCAAATCGAAACCTCTTGTTTTGATTTCTCCTCATAGACCTTGTTTTACCCCTTGATTGTTTTGGACCCGGTTCACTCCTCTTTTGATTGGTTTCATGAGCTGATTGACTTCCTACCCCATCACACTCAACCTAATTGTCGAAATTGAACTGCAATTTTTGAATTTTTGACACTTTTAAGAGATTTTTTACCCTGGCGCACCTGTCTCTATGTTAACAAAGTGCCAGCTCTCCCTAAGTGCCTTACAAAGAGTGCTATAATTCTCCTTGTCTTTGAAAATAGAGTGCCAGCCCTCCTTTGGCCAATAAACCTCCCAGAATTGTTTTTTCAGGGTTGTACCTCTGTGTCTCTCTTGTTGGGTCACCTTTTGAGTCAATCCTTCTTCCTTTACAACTTTGACATCTATCTTTTTGAAGAACAAACATCTTTCTATTTGGATTTTGTAGCCTTCTTCACTATTGTTGTTGAGTTTTTTTGTCATTTGGAGCTTGAAACCCATGCATTGTCTTTCTCTCCTTTGTCGACTAATTAAAAAAATTTGGTGAAAGACATCAAAGGCCTATAGATATTTTCATTTGGTTTTTGTCAAGATCACTGTTCTTCGACATTTCTTTTGGTGTGAAGTTTGATTTCTCTTTGATTGTTTCTTTTCTTTCACTTCTTGTTTTGATCACAACGAGAGGGTGTATTGTTTGTATGATTTTTTCTTGTGTTGGTCTGATTTTCATTCATCCAAGAAGATAATTAGCAAGACAAGCATTGTTTTGAATTAATCATTATTCATATGCAAACAATAAAAGGCATATTCATGATTTATTTTGCATATTAGAAGGTATCTCAAAATTTTTAGCATCACATCAGGATTTGACTGAGGAAAATTTGTTTGAGGACATTCCTTATTTGTGCTTGTTAGTGAAAATAAATCTCTCTCTCCCTTAGATAGATTTTCATCGAAAAGAAATGACTACTTATCATCTTTGATGCATTTTTGGTACTGAGTCATAATTCCATCCGATTCACTTCCATGCACACCTTCTGAGTAAAGAACAATTATTAAATGAATGCTAATTAAAAATTATCTAGAATTTTTCTTTTCTAGGGTCCTCCACCAACAGTAGATTAGGCTTAGTACTTTGGATCAGGCTATGAGCATAACTCTCCAAAGTTTCCAAAAAGAAACAGTAGCATCCTGAGTTAGGGAGAGTCAAATCCAATTATTGTATAAGTCTGCCTAGGATCCCCCTCTCACATAGGGGTTACGCACGAGGTTGCATTCGGGTGAGCTACAGGGACTAACTCTCCTTGTTTTAACTGATTGTGGTGGTCAAATCGTATTATGGGGATCACTTAAAGGTAAATCCACAATTGTTGTGTGGAATCCTTTTAGTTGATTTCGGGCTCGATACCCTACCCGTATGTTCAAATCGGACTGTCGACTGTTCCCGCCTAGGGGCTGTCTATG
Source organism: Picea engelmannii (assembly GCA_009831015.1). Classification (NCBI taxonomy): domain Eukaryota; kingdom Viridiplantae; phylum Streptophyta; class Pinopsida; order Pinales; family Pinaceae; genus Picea; species Picea engelmannii. The sequence goes on from ML795442.1 coordinate 251,543, forward strand.
AATTGGTAACCTTAGTGGCCATAATCTTTAGGGTCTTACACGAGGTGATGGTGAAGGGAAGTCTCACTGTATCTGGAACAGACATTGGTCAAACTCACTCGGGCTCCTTGGAGGGTAAATCCACAATTACTGCGTGGAATCTTGCACCAAGGCATAAGTCCGTTAAGCAGGTCACCATTATAATTGTTCCACCCTATCCCCGCCCCTTCTTGACTTCGTCACGTGACGTTGGATTTCATCACCAACTAGTACGGTCATCGAGAGAAGGTCTTGTTTGATTGGTTGTGATTCTTAGATTTTATTAGCATATGCTGTTTATTTTTGGTAGTTGGCCATAGATCTCTTTCGCCAACTCTTTTTTTCCAACATTGACCCTCCACGCCATTCGTGGAGGCTACAAGGACTTCCTCCAAAAAATATGGAAGGAAACACCCCTTTACCCCCTCATTTTACAGAGGAATCTCCTCAACAGAGCAAGGTTCAAGACACTACAACTTCCTAGGAATAAGTTCCCACTCCTTTAGAGAATTTTTGGATTGTTTCAGAGTCTCTGGAATCTTTCCGCATTCCGGAGGGATATGAACAACGTGTCCTCCAACTCAATTCCACTGGTGAATTTGTCGTCATCAATCCTTCTAACATCCCGACTGGGTCTCATCAAAACCCTTTAGCTGATGAGCCTTTTTGGACCACAGACATTGTTTGAAGTCCACCGCGCATGGTGTGAGATCTTTATGGAATGGGGATGGGCACTGATGCACCCATTTCCTACACCGTACCCCTAAACCATTTTACCAGTACCACCACTTTTACAACCACACCGCCCCTTGGTCTGAACATACCATCCATTGGCCCAAGGTCTAATCTTCCCCTCTAGACGACCCATTCTACAATAGTCCTGCACATTTTGACTATTCCCATCAGTAACGCGGTGGTGAACCAAGCTGCGATTGGCACACCTGTAACACCAAGACCGACATCATCACTCCCTTTTGGGTAGAGAGAAATGAATGCTTTCACTGCCAATACTACCTAAGCCACTACTACCCAAGTTATGCCGGTAGGTTCCATACCTATCCAACAACCTAGAGGGATCGGTCTTGGTGGTCCTAATCCACTCGGTAGCACCAGTCAATCATTCACGTCTGGTTCTCAATTTTTGGGAACTCTCCCTCAAGTTGGGGGGCATCCTCCCACCGAAGGACAAATTCCATTCAGGGGGCACCCTCATGCTGGGGGGAAACCTCAATCCAGAGTCTACCATCAACCACATGGAAAAAATGTGTCCACCACACCCAATACGTGGAACGTCCCTTTTCCAGGAAACCCACAGTTCTCGGTAGGACACAATTCTCAGACTCCGCAACAACCTTCTTATGGACAAATGCCAAACCCAACCCATAATATTCAAAACCCATTCGGTTATCCTCCACTCACACATGCTCCTAAAAACACATAAAATCCTTTGTACCCTAGTCAACACCAACCTCATACAAGAGGGCCCACTAGTTACAATTATCCACATAACCCAGTGATTGGCCCTACTGGTGTCCCCATGCCACACCAACATTACCCACAGATTAACCGACAACTACCTTTTCTGGCTACCCTGGACCTTCCAGACTTGTCTCGGTTAATGAATGATCTTATTTATCATTCCCCGGTTTGGCCATCTATTCCAGCTAAACTTCCTTCTGATATCCCAAAATTCGACGGAAATTATGGAGAAGACCCAAACAACCACGTGATGACTTTCCATTTGTGGTGTTCATCCAACTCCCTCATGGACGATTCTATACGTTTGCGAATTTTCCAACGAACGCTTACGGGTTCCACAGCGAAATGGTATATGGAATTACCACGTGCATCCTTTCACGATTTCAACTCTCTCACCATGTCCTTCCTCACACACTTCCAACTACCCATTCTATATGAGATAGGTACTGAACTATTAACCTCCCTTCGTCAAACAACGTCCGTACATATCTTCGATCATATTCATGAATGGAGAAGACGATGAAGGATAATCAAAGTGGTAATTCCTGACCAATTGTTAGTGGAATGGTTCACTAAATCATTGTTACCCTAGATTTCTCATGATGTTTCCATGGGTGGTGTAGTCACCGAGGAAGAAGCCATTTCCTGAGCTCAGTAACTAGACTTAGTCTATTCACAATCTGGTACTCTGTACGAGTTGATACCGAATGCTACCCATTCCACTAACGATCCATCCAAATCATCGTCTGCTTCCCACGCAGATGGAGTTATTAGCTCCGTCAAAACCCAATCTACTGGAACAATTCAATGGCCTGCTTCGACGACTGCTCCTAGCCCAACTGCACCCTCTTCTACCCCCCCTTAAACTCAGATATTTGAGGTGAATGTGGTCCAATCAACCCCTTCACAACAATATGGGGGCAAGAAGAAAGCGAGAAATAAACAAAAGAAGAACAATAACAACAAACAACCAAAAAATCAACCACAAACCCCTGCTGCCAGAAAACAACCACAATGAAAACTGAAATTTGCATGTCTCATTTGTGGTGACGATCACTACACCCGAGACTGTCCACATCGCGATGAAGTGGCCAAGCTTTTCAAGGGGAATTCACAACTTTCTATGCTTACTCAGCCTTTTCCGCAACAACAATCTTTGGTTGCTCAAACCCCCACCACAGGGGGTAGTTCCAACCCACCCCATGATGAAGCCTCGACAAGTGCTCACATTTACATGTTCAACGGGGTTAATCTAACCACTTGCTCTGCAACATACAACATGCCAGTTAAACCTGATAAGCCGAAGACTAATAATGGTTCCACACCGGACCCGTTACCATCTCCCATTGGTCCTCCCTCTACTAGCCCTCCATCCAGGCCACTTCAGATTGAGAAACCTTTGTTTGACTCCATCTTATGCTCTCCTAAGAGCACCATCCGGAAATCTACCTTCAATCCTAATTCACGGGCTACCCAAAACTACAACATTGTAGAAGATTTGGCCCAAGCCCCATGTGCTATGTCTGCCTTGGAAGTTCTACAACACTGTCCCAGCCAATGTAGAATGCTCTTAGCTGCTATCGACACTTTTGATCCCGAGTCATCAAACAACCTCATGTTTAATCTGGATGACCATCAACCGAGACTCTCCCATTAGTTATCTTTTCAAATCGATGTTGTTGTTCACAATCAACAAATCCACTAAACTATCCTGGATGAGGGAGCCTCTACTTGTTTCATGTCCTTCGCTTGTTGGAAAGGCTTAAAATCACCTTCCCTTAACAAATCCACTACGATGTTATGCGCTTTCGATGGAAAAGGTTTTCATCCTCACGAATTATTACAATCCTTAGTCGTTCAGTTGGGTGGAAAAACTGTTACCATTGATGTCGAGGTGGTCGATGCTCCCCTCGATTACAACCTATTACTCGAAAGAAGTTGGTTCTACGCTATGACTGTCATCGCCTCGTCGGTGTTTCTATGTGTGCAATTCCCTCATCAAGGTAAAATTGTCACCGTCGATCAGCTTGATTTATGTACACCCGACGCTCACATCCTTGCTACCAACAACATTCCCTTTTTGGGAGACCACCCAGTTACGTATGAAAGCATTGGTGTTGGCTTACTAAAATATTCTATCCTTATGGGTACTTTCCCTACACCACTTCCACCTACCGCGCATCATATTGTCGCCGTCAATATGATCTCGGCTATGCCTTATCAATCCTTGGAATCATCTGACCCTTGGATTGTACCTAGTCCTCTGGAATTCGATGTGCTCAGTGACACTATGCCACTTAGCCCAGCTGAAGCCACATACGTAGTTGTTCAATCTGCCTCTCTCGCTTCGAACACTCCACATTTATTGGCACCTGATGCATACTCGGTGCCCTCATGGTTGGATTCCCTATCGTCCGTCATTGATTACATTTCCCATATTTTTCCTTCTGACGAATATATTATGGAAATGCTTAGCATTGATGATCTACCTTGGGATGATAACCATCATCGATCCTCTTTTCTTCTGCCTTTGGAAGAAATTCACCAAGACATACGCTCTGTCTTCCCTCCTGATGTTACCGATGCTCCACAATCTCCTATCGTCACACAAGATACTCTCTCTAAGGGGAATATGGGTAACATATATACTATGATTTTCATTTATATTTCGATCAAAGAAGGTATCATGGAAAACATTAACCTTGGTGCTAATTGCACACCCGAGGAAGTGGCCTCTTACACCGCTTTGTTTAAAGAATTATGCAATGTCTTCGCATGGAGCTATGAGAAAATGCCAAGGATCTACCCTTCAATCATTGTACACGAAATCAAGACTTATCCTGACGTGAAACCTGTTTGACAAAAACTTTGCCCAGTTCATCCCAAGAAAATCATAGCTATAAAGGAAGAAGTTGAAAAACTTCTCAAATCTGGCTTTATCTACCCCATCCCTTTAACAGAATGGGTCTCCAACCTTGTTCCGGTTGCCAAAAAACAAGGGACCATCTGTGTTTGCGTTGACTATCGAGATATCAACAAATCTTGTCCCAAGGACAACTACCCTACGCCCTTCATCGACCAAATCATCGATAATTGTGCAGGGAGTGTAATATTCTCTTTCATGGATGACTTTTCTGGGTATAACTAGATTGAAATCTTACCTGCTTATCAACATACGACAGCCTTTATCTGCCCATGGGGAACTTTTTCCTATCGCAACTTACCATTTGGCCTAAAAAATGATGGTGGCACTTTCCAACAGGCCATGTCGTATGCTTTTCATGATATCAAGCATATCGCGGAGCCTTACCTCGATGATTTACCTACCCATTCATCCAATTGATCCGATCACATTGATAAATTGCGGGCAATCTTTCTTCAATGTCGGTTCTACCGTATTCGCTTGAACCCACACAAGTGCATTTTCGCTGTCGAATATGGTAGACTCCTTGGTTTCATTTTCTCAAAAGATGGGATCAGGGTGGATCCCTTAAAGATTAAGGCCATTTTAGTGTTACCCCCACCTACCAATTTAACCCAACTCCAAAGTTTGTAAGGCAAAGCAAACTTCCTTCATCGTTTCATCTGAAACTACGCCGAGATAACTAAAGGATTTATGCGGTTACTGCAGAAAAACACCCCTTTTATCTGGGATGACACTACCCAATGGTCATTTGATGCCCTAAAGAACGCCTTGAACCATGCTCCCTTGTTACACCCTCCGGAGTATACAAGGGACTATATCCTTTACTTGGCCGCCTCCGCTTCCACTATTGCGATGGTGTTAGTTCAAGAGGACCCCAACGGTGAAGAACATGTGATTTACTACCTGAGCAAGAGTCTATCTGGACCCGAGCTCTGGTATTCACATGTCAAGAAACTGGCTCTAGTACCATTCATCGTTGTCTAGAGATTCCGCCATTACATCTTATTACGCACCACCATGGTGATCGCAGAATCCAAACCCATGTACCATGTCTTAACATGTCAAGTAATTGGGGGGAAATATTCTAAATGGATCTTTATTCTTCAAGAATTCGATCTTGAGTTTACAAAGGCCAAAGCCAAAAAATCCTTGGTCTTTGCAGAGCTTATCTGTGATCTCCCTCATGCTGATGAAAACATTGAACCTAGAGATTCTCTCCTCGATGAATCTCTTTTCCTCATCAACACCTCCGATCCTTAGTATGGATAAATTCTCCTCTACCTTCAAACCCAACGTTTTAAGCCCAATATCTCTCATGAAGAGCGTCGATGCATTCGTCACCACTCTTGCCATTATCTCATCATTCGTGACACCTTGTATCGCCATGGTATTGACACCATCCTTTGGTGATGTCTGATTCATGAGGAGGCTAAATGCATTTTGAATGATTTTCACCTTCGTGCCTGTGGCGGTCACCTTTCCGGGATGGCCACAACCCAAAAAATCTTACGTGCCAGCTACTTTTGTCTCTCGATTTTCAAAGATTGCATCGAGGCCGTCAAAAAATGCCCACCCTGCCAACTCTTTAACAAGAAGGCATGCACCCACCCTACTGCGCTGCACCCCATTATCATCATCGGCCCCTTTTCCAAGTGGGGTATCGATTTTATGCAATGTAAGCCTACCTTATCCTAGGGGCACAGTTACATCATCATCGTCGTCGACTACTTCACCAAATGGGCTGAGGCTATTCCTACCTTCCTGAACGATGGTCGCATTGCAGCTCTGTTTCTTTTCAACCATATCATAACTCATTTTTGTGTACCACGTGCCATTTCCACTGATCATGGTGCACACTTCAAGAACCATATGATGAGCGAGTTACATGTCAAATTGGGTTTTCTCCATGAAAACGCATCCCCTTACTACCCTCAGGCTAATAGACAAGTTGAGGCCATCAACAAAGTCATAAAAACCATGATCCAACACACGGTAGGGGAAAACAAGACATCGTGGCATTTACAAATTTTCTCTGCTCTCTGGGATTATCGCACTTCTGTGAAAACTTCAACTAGATTTACTCCTTTCCAGTTGGTATATGGCATTGAAGCCATCCTACCAATCGAGTGTGAGATTCCATCACTCAAACTGAAAGTAGAACTCCTGCCCCATACTTCTGCTGAAGAAGAACGATTCTTGTATCTGTCCAAGCTGGATGAAACATGTCGTGATGCTACTCTCGCTAATGAGTCACATCAGAAACAAATTAAAAGTCAATACGACAAATCCGTCCACCCTCGGACTTTCACAAAAGGAGACTTAGTCCTTGTTTATGACCAAGCTCACAATAAATTGGGGACATGAAAGTTAGAACCTCTGTGGCACGGTCCTTACATCGTGAAGCATGTCCTACATAGAGGTGCCTACGAATTAGTAGATCATGATGGAATTTCCCTAGGAGAACCCCGAAACAAGATTTACCTTAAAAAGTACTATGCCTAGATCACCTAGCATCTGTACTTTGTACATTATTGTATTTTAGTTTGGTGTGTCTATTTCTTTCACATGCTTGAGTCTTTACCATTGCCACTCATGAATGTGCTTGTGTTTTCATGCACAGATGATGTCTACCTTTCCTATCTTTTTTGGGTTCGCAGATGGCGCTAGTCGACATACCCGAAACATTGCTTCGGCAACATGGGTTATTTACCAATTTGACGAGGTGGTGAGTTTAGGAGGGATCTTCTTAGGACCAGCAACCAACAACATGGTAGAATATCATGCTGTCATCGGACTGTTGACCCAAGCCTCCTCCCTAGGTATCTCTCGTATCATTGTGTACTTAGACTCCCAACTCGTGGTCTATCAACTCAATCGTATCTACGTTATCCATAGTCCTATCCTACTACATCTCCACCTACAAGTTCACTGCCTTGAACGAATGTTCGATTACATTGAATATAGAGACAGTCCAAGAGAACTTAATAGTGTTTCAGATTCGTTAGCTAATTACATCATGGATCGTTATCTTGCCCACATATAATATTTAAGGAAAACAAAATTGTACATTACATGTAAAGTAAAACACATCACAGACATCATCATGTACAAATCATTGGCACTATAAAAACTCGAAACTGTATATATATGGCATGACTGAAATGTTTTTTATTACATCAAAAAGTATGTAGAAGAGAAAAATGTTGGGTCTCTAAACCCCTACAACACCGCCTGACAAGGCATACAAAATGATCACCAGAGAGACTCTAATCTCTCTGCACTACATTGTGTTGCGAGTAACAAATCACCGCGCGCACTACGTGCCTCGACAGAGAATTGATATTCTCTGGTAATCCCATAGTGTGCCTCTGTAGATGTAAAGGCACTTCTCCCCTCCGCAAAGGAGGAATGGCCATCGTAAGGCCTTGGAGGTTTCTTCCAACCTCCTGGAGACCTATCACTGGTACTACCAGATCCGCTGCAACCGAGATGCCCCCACGACATCTTGGTATCAGTATATTGACCGGGTGCACTACTCCCTTATCTGCATATTGAAAACAATACATCTATTAAAAACTCTTCTACATACCCCAAAAAAAATACATATACATCAAAAAACTTTAAAAAACAAATACTAGACAAGGTATGGCTCATTCTTTTACCTAACACATCCCATTCTTCCCCCGCGGGTAAAATCAAATCCATGCTCTCGTGGAAATCTACCTCGGCATACGGGAAGTCCTCTATCCAGAGATATTGTCGTCTCAGCCAGGCAAAGAAATCTCCAGTGAAACAGAACTCTGACTCCGCTACTAGCCTCGAAGACAGACTAGTCCACCTCTCCATCCTTGGTTCGTCCACTGGTCGCACCGCCAATACTATCTGAGGCTGCATCTGGGGGATGCGCTCTAGAAAAAATGATACTAGAAATGAGCCATAACCAAACTGCTTTGTCCTGTCCTACACCGTGAAATATGTTCCTTCACATTTCGAAGGAACCTTGCACTCTAGTTGAATAGTGTTGGTTACAAGCATTGGACACCATAAGCCACCTGAGATCTTGATGCCAGATGCACGCTAGTACTGCCTGTCATGCTCATGATGGAAAACAGTATAGACCAGAGAGGTAGCTCTCAGATATCCTTGATAGGGATCCTACCCCCTACCAGTCTTGCTCCTGGGATATAGTGGCATGCCAGATACATGTCCACTTGTTCAGGTAGCACCCTTTGCCCGGAAAACGATATGGGGACCCATCTTTTCGAGAGGCCAGTCAAAAAATACACATCTTCTAACTCAATGGTTAAAAGTTGTGTGCCAATTCAGAATCCTTGCTCTACAACATCCCATAGGTTGATCATATGCTCAAGAAATAAAACCTCTTTCTTCATTTTTTGCAACTTGAAGAATTTGAGTAAGCCACAAGATCGCAATGCAGCCTGTGTGCGGGGAATCCACAAGGCAGCTAAGTCATCCATCTCATGTTTTGTTTCTTTCCACTCGATCATGGTCATCGAAGTTACCTACAAAACAAAAAAATAATGAAATTCATTATTTCCGTGTTTTGGCAATTTCGGCAATTTTCAAAAGCAAGTTAAAACATGAAATATAAATGCCCACATCATTTAAAGTGACCACACCCTCTTCTATAATCACCACACCCTCTCTTAGCCATTTAACATCCATCATATAACAGTGAAATGTTTTCAAATGCAAACGATTTCTTTATGGATGCCTGGGCATACGTGGGGGGTTTTTCACGGATTCCTTACCAAAATGACCCATCCCATTAACTATTAATGCATTGGCATCTTAGCCACCCTTTTCTAGAACATTTTTTCAAAAAGAATCCCCCTTTTTTTTACCATTTTTCAAAGAGGCCGATTTTGATCTTTTGGGGACAATTTAGGGCTTCGTATTTTAAATTAAATGATGCTATGAAAATGAAAACTAAACCATGTAATTGAAATAAGGAGAAATGAATATCTACTTGGTCCAAACGGTAAGGAAAACGGTCAACCGTAGCTCCGGTAGTGAGCAAAACAAGATCCACTTCAAAATGAGAATCTCCACCACTCCAAAATCCTTGTGCAAAATGAAATGGTAAATGGAATTTTCATTGTATTTCTATTTATAAATTTACATTTTTTATAAGGTATGGTCATTCATGGGTTTCTCTAACAATATGATGGCTTCACTAAACCCCTGGTTTGTAGTTTTGGCATCGCAGGTTTCCTGGCAGTCCTGATGGATTATTTACCTTGTCGCATTTATGAGCATAGTCTTAGTTTGTTCACGAGCTCGATGATATGAGAACGCAACCAGGTAAACTTTTATCTCTTTTTCGGACCCGTACGGATACACGAATACATGAAAAAGGAACCCCCCTAGAGTCTCCTTTAAACCCTTTTCAGACTCTCTAAATATGAAAAGATTGTCGAGTGACCTTGCTTCCTTTCACACTCGTTAAAAGGTCATAAAGGGCATCTTTCGAGCGATAGTTTATATCTTTTTCGGTCTCGTTAGACTACTGTACAAAAAAGGAACTGAGAGAGTTCTCTTTTAAGTGTTTTTCCAAACTCTATAATCCCGAAAAACCTTCGAGTTTTCTGTCTTTCAACTCGTTAAGGCACACATCGACAGGCCCATACAGGATCGAACCCTTACTTCTTCTGGTTCGATAAATAAAGGAAGAGGAAATTACTGAAGGTGAGTTATATCGAGCATGTGTTATCCTCCTCAAGCTCATTAAATCAAAAATAGGTACTCGTCTATTTGGATGGGGGAAAAAATTGAAAGGAGCAAGCCGAGCAGTCTCTTGAAGACATTATCCAACAATTCTTAGAGTCGCCCTTGAACACGACACTTTGTCATTTGCACGCATCATAATCTTCTAAACCTCTACACTGAGCCAATCCTTTGAGTTCCTTTCACTCCTTTGGTTCACCTGACGCAAGTCACAGTATCCACTGCATAGTTTTGGTCCATGTCATGTTTTGTTGCTGTGCCTTAGTGTTCAAGGGAAGTATCGACCTCGAGAGTCAGCCATCCCAAATATCTTGCCTCAAAACCTATGTCAGTCCATGTCCATTTGATCTACCAATTACATATTTATGTCTTTTTCGTGTCGTTGATGGGGGATACATCAAGGCCCTACCTCGACGAGTCTATTCCTGTCGACTTCAACACATTATCCGGGAATCAGACTTAGAAACCACTTGTACTTTGGGACCTACATGCCTCAATGGCAGGCCTCCTCACATTCAATAGTAGGTTTACATAATTGACCTCTGATCGAATGATTCCACAGATGTTCGACTTCATCTCATCTATTCACATTCACTGGAATGTACTAAGGTACCTTGGGAATCATTGACATTAATGGTGATCTCCCTCACACTTGTTAACGGTTCACACCATTGACCGGTAATCAAGTGGTTTCTGACATGTTCAACATCAAGACATTTATTCACATGGTTAGATTCGTACCATATTGGGATTGGTAAGAAGACCCTGGGTTGAGTGATCACTTTGATATGTGCTTTTCCTACGTTGCAAAGGAGTTTCTATTGGACAAATGGCACATACACTGTTACATAGGTCCACTTTGTATTGGTCGTGGCTATGTCTTCTCATCTCGTAGATCCACTGTGTATTCTTCATGGCTACGATCACTCCAAGTCATTAGAGTATAGATCCACATTGTATCCTCGGTGGCTATATCTTCTTATCAATACAATTATGGATCTGTAGTGTATTTTATGGCGGCCATATCTTGCAAGTCTTGATCACCCAAGCATAGGTATGACTGCCTTGGGTTTTGAAATATGTCATGATATTTGTTGGATGTTTTTGTGTAGCTTTTGTCAGGTTCTCCAAGTCTATACCCTTTCTTGAGCATCTACAAAAAATTTCAGTTATCAGTTCGCATCTTCTAACTTCATACTTTGGGGGCCAATCTGTTACACCTCAATGTTGATCACTTCGATAAGTGTCATAAGTGTCGCATGTTCCTTACAACTTTCACAAGTGTCGCAAGTTTTTCGCAAGTGTCGCAAATGTCGTTCAAGCATACTTCCATAATGAAGACACTAAGGAGGCACCTAATACATCTCATACACTTGATTTGAAGGAGGAAAATGATTGACTGAAGTTAAGGAACTTTTATCACCTGAGAAGAGCTCTTAAACAAAGGCTTTGAGGGTGATTTCTCCCCTAAATCAGCCTTAGGAGTGATGGTGCTCCCCTATAAGGTCTCAGGGAGCGTTATAATGCTTTCCTACCCCTCTGAAGGAGCGCTATCCATATTTGGAGCACTGGTGCCCCCCTCAAGCTTCCTAGGGAGTGCTATAGCACCCTGATGCCCCTTTTGAGGGAGCGCTGTCTAATCTGAGGTAGTAGTTGGCCCGTTGAGGAGAATAAGGGGAAGATCTCTCAAGATTAGAAGGAAGTTGCATTCAAATTCTTGGTTCCATCAGAAGATCCCTGATCCAAGGAGGGAATTCCTCAACTTGTTCTAAAGATAACTCAAGAGGTTAAGCTCCTCTTAACCTATATAAGCAGGCTCTATGGTGGTGAAAGGGAGGAATAATTGCTAGCATGAAACCTATGATCTCATAGGAAACAAATAGTCAGTCAAATAAGAGTGATCAGTGAAGCTACCATCATCCAGGTTGTGGATCTTTCAAGCAAGGGTTAGACGAAGGGGACTTGACGAAGTTGTCGCATTCACATCTACGATTGTAATTACCGTTGTCGTTATTCTGATTAATATGATACACTTGGCCTGTTTCTTTCTAGTTTGTGTCTGATTTTGCATGAACCTATCATTGATAGATAGATCTATTTTCAAGCTAACATCAATAGAGTAGGAAGTGGTCGTACTTTGTTTGTCTACAGGACTCAACGAGGAGTGAGAGTTTGGAGCTCGATTTGGAGTGTGCAAGGACAAACATCGATAAAAAGGTACTACTGTTCTCCTTCCTTCTCATATGTTGGTTTGTATGGATTTGAAATGAAGTCAGTGTCCACATTAAGCATTTTCTGTCTTAGAGTATGGTCTAGCTCTTTGAGGCAATCTACCTGTCCACAGAGAGATTTTCCTACAAAAGTACCAATGGCTCCAAATGCAACTATATTGCAACTTATGCAACTATATTGCAACTGTATTCTCAAATATTGGTGAGTGGTCAAATGAAACTATATTGCATCTTATCCAAATATATGCAACTATATTGCAACAAATTCATATGCAACTATATGGCAACAAATTCATATGCAACTATATGCAACTATGCAACATGCAACTTATGCAACTTAAGCAACTTTATGGAACTTATGCAACTTTACACAACTTTATGTAACTTTACGCAACTTATGCAACTATGCAACTATATGAAACTTATGCAACTATGCAACTATATGCAACTTATGCAACTATGCAACTATATGCAACTATATGATGGATAGGTGTGGTAATTTCAACTTTATGCAACTGTGTTGGTACTATATTGCAACTTATGCAACTGTATGGAACTATATTGCAACTATATGCAACTATATTGCAACAATTTCATATGCAACTATATGAAAATATGAAACTATATGCAACTATGAAACATGCAACTTATGCAACTTAAGCAACTTTATGGAACTTATGCAACTTTACACAACTTTATTGCAACTTATGCAACTATATTGCAACTTATGCAACTATATGCAACTTATGCATATAAATGCAACTATATTGCAACTATATGCAACTAGGTGTGGAAATCTCATCTTTATGCAACTATATGACGGATAGGTGTGGCAATTTCAACTTTATGCAACTAAATGAAACTATATGCAACTGTGTTGGTACCAAAAATGTATATTCGCACAATGACTTATCTTCTTGTTTTAACGAGTGTAGGTACCGCCAAATAATTTTCTATCAAATCTATCTTCCTTGAGTGATGATCAAGATATAGTAAGAGGTAGAAAGTGAGATGTGTTGTAATAGATCTACCGGTTCTAGATCAACTAGGTTGGAAAAGGTAAGGAAAATATTTTGTACCCGTATGCAATTTTTTATTGCCAACGGAGGGTTGTGTAATTATGATGTTGATAGCATAGGTGAAATTGAGTTTCCCTTGAGGTATAAACATCTAGTGCAACTATGGGCACCTAAGGAGCTAGCTGAAGTGGACACAGATTTCTTCATCGGTGGGAGGATGTATCACATTGCTCCTTCATCCTTACATGGATTGGGGTTATTTTCCATGGATGGAATAAAGGTCAGCTATGGTACTGTAACTGAATTGATGGAGTATGTCAAACCATTATACAAATATAATCACTGATTGATGCTGGTCCGATATACACAAAGTATGCAAAGATACAGAGCTGCCACAAATTATATACAACTACTAGATAACAATCAAAATAAAGGAGCAACTATGTATATTTATGGAAGGCCAAAATCTACTAGAAACATTGCAGGCTTTATAAATAGTACACGACTAGTGGAAATAACTAAGAAACTGAATTGCATATTTGAGGCACGTGAAGGAAATCATATATTTGTATGTGCAACAAAAACAATAGTTCCGGGTGAAGAGTTTTTGATCGATTACAACTTAAATCGAATAGATGGAGAGGGAGACCATGGAAAGGCACCCACTTTGCCTCAGTAGTTAAATGTTAAATACACTAAAAACTTATGACTACAACAACTGAATTTCAGAAATTTCAATTTATTTTTTCTGTTATTACTGTAATATTTCATTTTCTTAATGTTACAGGTGAATTTCATAACTTTTATTGAATGATTTATTGTGTCAACATCTGTCCAGGGTGACTGTGGTAGAAAATCACCCACTACATGATGCAGCTGCACCCGCAGGCACGCCTGCTCCCTCAGGATCTTCTTCCACTCATGGCTCGAAGAACTCAAATTTTCCTCTAATTCCCTATCGGGAATTTTCCTTACCCACAACAACTCTTCAAAAGATCCCATTGTGATCAGGAAATTGGACTTCGCGATTTCGCGAATCCTATGGTCATGTGTTTTGTGCCTCAGGATTCCCTGAACTCTAAACCCCGATGTACCGATACTCTGATGCACGTGTCGGTTGACTTATCCAATGGTCCCATCACCTTATCGGGACTTCGAAATTCATGGGATCGCGAATCCTAATGCTCAAGGTTTGGGTCTTGCCTTTTCCCGATCCCCGATACTGTGCCACCTGTCCTCCACTAACCCTGTTGTGGCCCACACTATCCTGTGACTTGTCTGGATATCACGTATCGCGATTCCACGATGCAAGAATACCTTGTCCTTGAAATCTCCGATGCTCCGATCCCCGACTCCTTAGGATCTCCTAACACGCATCCCAAACAATGGACAGTTCTGGGCTCGTCGGGATATCGCGGATCGCGATATCGCAATTCTCGTTGCAACAACTTGAAGCTTCGACTCGCAAATCCCCGATATGTGATGTCACGTGTAGATCTTATGGTCCTTATGACTCAGGATCAACGACTCTGCCCCTCCTGAGCTTCAAACCTCTTCCACACTTACACTGTAACCTCCCTGCACCTCCGTGAGATCCAACGGCTCATGGAACTTCGTGAAATCTCCTTGGAAATTTTATCCGTTCGTTCTCCTTTTCTTAACCCACCAAAATGACGATGGGTTCTTCCACAAAACTTGTATGCCTGCTCACTAACTTGTGACGCTTCTTGCAAGCCTTCCAGGCACAACCTATCTGCGCTTCCTTCAATGATTTCTCAAGGTTCTATACCTCCTGAGCTTGTTCACGACTCTCAAACCTTTCAGAAATATTCGTTCTCACACTCCTTGCGGCAAACCTTCAACGACATCTAAGTGTTGAAGTCTCTCGAATCTGCACACTCCTTGCAGCAGCAGTCTTTAGTACTTCACTCAGGTTCGCAACCCTGAGACTTTTACCTGGCCTGCGCACTCCTTGCACGACACTGTGCCTAACTACATCTTCGAGGAAATGAGAACAAAATCTATCTCTAATTGAACCCTTCTGTCAACGCACTCCTTGCGGACAATTCGACTGCACTCCTTGCAGGAATCCTCTAGCTCAATTAGAGAAACAATTGAAACTCATTCACTCTTCCTTTCAAACTTCAATTCAACCATGAAATCACATACACAACATATAAAAGAAAATGTATGACAGGAAGAAAACATTCATGAGCATAACATCAATACACAAAGAAACAACACAAACCATGAATTTGAATCAAAGATTTCTTCTATTAATTCAAATGCCTGTACATGGGTGTTCTTCATATAGATCTATGCTTGCTCTCTCTTCCTGAATTATGAATAATGTTACAATACATAATGAGGGTGTCTATATCCGTTTTCCCTCTACTTTCTCAGACTGTCTAATCTATGAATTAAATTCCTATCTACCTACATTAACTATCTTAAATGTCGTCTATCTACTAAAGGACGAGAGCTATCCGCTCAAGGTCCATTTACAATATACAAAGACGCTTCTTCTTAAATGAATCATTTAAGATTTTTGCTACAGTCCCAAAGCATTTTAAAAATTTGTGCTGGCTTGTCCAACTGTCCTTCCACTTCTACGTTGGCTCGCTTGATGAGTTGGCGATGCTCCTGCATCATACTCCCTTGCTCGAAATATTTCATGGGCTCCTATCCATGAGCTCCTGCACGGTCTGTCCATGCTTATGTATTTCCTCTTCGCTCTCCCATCTGGCATATTCCACTGGATGATTTTTTGACTTGACCAGATACTCGAAGTATTACTTTCGTCTGGTCTTCCTGCTCACTCTCTTGCCCAGTATGCACTCCATCTGCGGCTTTTCTGCAACTAGAAATTGTTTCGTCCATTGAATCAATAGTTGCTTGTCTGCAGTCTCTTCTTCTCCAGCTCTTTACAGGTATAAATATGCGACGTTGAATATCGTAGATACCCCAATCCCATTCGGTAACTCAATCTCATAAGCATTTTCTCTGAATTTTCTCAAGACCTTGCATGGTCTGATTTTCTTCATTTTCAATTTATTGTATGTTCCCTTTGGGAACCTTTATTTTCTAAAATGTGACAGAACCAGATCACTAACTTCAAACTGAAGTTGTATCCAATGTTGATCTGCTCTGTGCTTATAATCACGATTTTAATCTAACAACCGCTGCTTCACCTGAATGTGAAGTTCCTTCATCACCACAACAAATTCTTCTGTACTAGCACTGCTAGTAGTAGTATGTTATGAATCCCTCTGTTCAGAAACTCCTCTTGGCTGCATGCCATACACAATTTGAAATGGACTTCTGCCTGTACTCCAATTTACTGAATCATTGTATGCGAATTCTGCTTATGACAATATGCTATCCCAGCTGCTATGGTGCTCTATCACCAAGCTTCTCAGCAAGTCTCCCAAACTTCTGTTCACCACCTCTATTTTCCCATCCATCTGCAGATGATAAGATGAACTAAATGATAAGTTAGTCCCCAGCTTCTTCCATAAGGTCCTCCAAAAATTCCCTATGAATTTAGTGTCTCTGTCTAAAACTATTCTTTTCGGCAACCCATGAAGTCGAACGACCTCCTTGAAAAACAGATTTGCGATGTGAGTCGCATTGTTGGTCTTCTGCCATGGGATGAAGTGTGTCATCTTGTAAAACCTGTCCATGATCACAAATACTGAATCAACTCCCCTTTGCGTCCTGGGCAACGCTAGTACAAAATCCATGCTTATTGCCTCCCATGGCCTCTTTGGTATGGGCAATGGCTGATAAAGTTCTGCATTCTGCTTTCTCCCCTTCGAACGTTGGCAAACTCTACATCTGTCTACAAACCGCTTGACCTCTGACTACATCCCCAGCCAAAAGTATGATTCGCTTAGCTTCGCGAATGTCTTATCATGACCAAAGTGTCCTGCTAATCCACCACTGTGTTTCTCCTTCAACAAGTTCTCCCTCATGGAGGAATTGGGAATACACAATTGATTGCCTCTGAACAACAATCCCTCCTGGATCATATAATCCATCCACGGGCTTCTGTTTCTGAGAACTGGATTCTCAGATGCTTCATACGCCTCTCCAAACTCTGCATCACCTGCGTACCTATCCCTGACTTCAACAAAGCCTAAGGTCTTGACTTTGAACTCCTGCATCAGCAAACATTTCCTGCTCAAAGCATCAGCCACTTTCTTAGCAGTACCTCAAATGTGTTTAATCACAAATGTGAAATTCTGCATATACTCTACCCATTTTTCATGTCTCTGATTCAAATTCTCTTGTTGAGTCACAAACTGTAATGCGTGGTTATCACTATACAAAACAAATTCTTTTGGGATCAAGTAATGCCTCCACTTCTTCAGTGCTTGTATGATAGCATAAAATTCCTTATCATAAGTGGAGTATTTGAATTTTGCCTCATTCAGCTTCTCGCTGAAATATGCAATTGGTCTCTCCTCCTGACTCAAGACCGCTCCTATGGAAAATCTGCTTGCATCACATTTCACATGAAATGTCTTCAGGAAATCCAGCAACACCAAAACTGGTTGTTCAGTGATCTTCTTCTTCAACAGATTGAAGCTCTTCTCAGCCTCTGTTGTCCAGTGAAAAGACTTATGTCATTTCTTCAATGTATCCATCATCTCTGCACTAATCCCACTAAAATTCCTGATGAATTTTCGGTAGAAACCAGCTAAACCATGAAAACTTCTCAACTCAAATACATTCCTCAGTGATGGCCAATTCTTGATCACTTCCACTTTATCCGGATCCATCCTCAATTCATTCGCTGATATGAAAAATCCTAAGTAAATGAGTTCTGTCTTCATAAATGAAGATTTTCTCATGTTAATCAATAGCTTCTCCTGCTGTAGCTTCTCCATCACAATGGACAAATGCTTCAGATGCTCTTCCTTTGTATTGCTGAAAATCAATATGTCATCCAGATATACGATGACAAATTTTCCGATGAAATCCTTCAAAACTTCATTCAGTAACCTCATAAAGGTAGTTGGCGCATTCGTCAAACCAAACGGCATGACAAGCCATTCATACAAACCTTCATTTGTCTTGAATTCTATTTTCCACTCATCACCTTCCCTCATACAAATCTGGTGATATCCGCTTTTCAAATATATCTTTGAAAAATACCTTGCCCCGCTCAGGAAATCCATTAGATCATCCATTCTCGGTAATGGAAACCTGTACCTGATGGTTATCTTATTGATAGCCCTCAAGTCAGTACACATTCTCCAACCTCCATCCTTTTTTGGACTGAGTACCGTTGGAATGACACATGGACTCAAGCTTTCCCTGACTAACCCTTTGTCCAACAACTCCTGGACCTGCATTTTAACCTCTTCATTTTCTTGCGGCATCAACCTATACGTGGCTTTGTTCAAAAAACTGGCCCCTGGTATGAGGTCTATATGATGACTCACACTCCTCATGGGTGGCAACGAATGAGGTAATTTATCCACCACAATGTCAGCGAACTCTTCCAGTAGTTCCTGAACATCATCTAGAAAATCATCCACTCTTGTGCTAGTCAGAACAATTCTTGGTTTTCTGATCACAAAGAATTGTGGATCTTCTTTCTTCTTCACCTCCGTAAGAAGTTCCTTCCCGCTCATGAGAAGTACTGTGTTTTTTACTTATGGCTTCACCTCCTTACCCTTTATTGGAAGCAACATATGGGTTCTCCCATTCTTCTCTAAAGTATATGTGTTCATCCTCCCATCATGAACCATATTTCTGTCATATTGCCATGGTCTACCCAGCAATAAATGACAAACATCCATAGGAATGACATCACAGAGTACTTTATCATTATACCCTCCTATATTGAATTCAACCAAGCATTGTTTAGTGACACTTACCTGATGTCGCTTCTGTAGCCACGAAACCTTGTATGGGCTCAGGTGATCAATTGTCTCCAGCCCCAGTTTTTCCACCATCTCGGTTGAAATAAGATTATCTATGCTACTGTTGTCCACGATAACCTTGCATACCCTATCCTTGGTTTTGCAAGCTGTTCTGAAAAGTCTGGTCCTTTGAGATGAACTTTCCACCTCCTTCTCAGGTGTCAAAAGGACTTTTTACATCATCAATGACCTTCCACCTTCTGCATCTTATGCCTCAACATCCCACCTCTGCACTTCAGTGATGTGAGCTTCTCCAATGTCCTTGTTTTTCTCTGGACACTCGAATGACCTGTGCCCATTTTTCCCACACGTGAAGCAAGTGATTACTCCACCTCTTCCTCTTCCTCTACCTCTAGTATGAGGAAAAGTGTTTGCGTCAGCATAATCTCCTCTCTGTTCATTATGTTGCCCCCGTTGTTCAATGTATGACCCTCGTTGTGAGGTCCCACCTCTCTCTGCACGAGTCTGAGGTTTCTTCCATTCCTCCTTGGGCTTCTAGTACTTTTCCTGGGCAACTAACTTGCCTCTGGGCTGGCTTCTTCCTTGACCTTGCTATCCTTTCTTATGGCTCAGCTTCTCTTCATATTTCAAAGCCATCTGATAAGCATCCTCCACCGTCCTGATGGTAACCATGCTCATCTCATCCTAGATATCATATCTCAGGCCATTCATATACCTGGCAACCTTCTCTTCATTGCTCTCCCGATGACCTACCCTAATGTTCAGTCGATAGAATTCCTCCGTATATTCTTTCACTATCATCAGCTTCTGTCTCAGGTTCTGCATCCTCCTGAACAGAGTGATTTGATAGTCTCTTGGGATGAACTTTGCCTTCATCTTCGCAATCATTCGATCCAAACTCTTGATCTTCTGATTGCCTTTGTAGCGTCTATCTGCTTGTAGCTCATCCCACCATAATGCTACATGTCCTTTCAAGTGTGTGATAGCATGTCTGACCTTCTTATCCTCTTCAATATCTTCATAATCAAAGTAGGTGTCAAGAGCTTGGATCCAATCCAGAAGCTCTTCTGCATCTAGATTTCCCTCCTAAACTGGAATGTTCATCTTTTCTTTTGCACCCRTCTTGGCAATATCTTTTATTAGTCGTTCATTCGTTGCATCCTCAGCTGCRACTTCCTCTTCACATTCATCCTTGACTTCACTGTCGGAATAACTCATATCCCCTGCACTAGCTGTGCGTCTTTGCGTTGTCTCCATGTCCTCAAGTCTTGCTCGAAGATCATGCATTTGCCTTTCCATTTCTGGATTTKCTACCTGCCTACCTCTTCTCCGCACCTCCCTATCCTATGGATCAGGTGATTTCCTTTCTCTCCTGGGTAGCATGGCGAATTTMTTCTTCTTCTCTGCTACAGAAAGMAAAGAGTCTTTCTGAGCTCTGATACCAAACCTGACGCAGCCGCACCCGCAGGCACGCCCKCTCCCTCAGGATATTCTTCCACTCAYGGCCCGAAGAACTCAAATGTTCCTCTAATTCCCTATCAGGAATTTTCCTTACCCACAACAACTCTTCAAAAGATCTCCCTTTGTGATCAGGAAATCGGACTTCACAATTTCACGAATCCTATGGTCGCATGTTTTGTGCCTCACGATTCCCCGAACTCCGAACCCCGATGTACCAATACTTCGATGCACGTGTCGATTGACTTATCCAATGGTCCCGTCACCTTATTGAGACTTAAGAATTTGCGGGATCGCGAATCCTAATGCTCAAGGTTTTGGGTCTTGCCTTTTCTCGATCCCCGATACTGTGCCACCTGTCCTCCACTAACCCTGTTGTGGCCCACACTATCCTGTGACTTGTTGGGATATCGCGTATCGCGATTCCACGATGCAAGAATACATTGTCCCTGAAATATCTGATGCTCTGATCCCTGACTCCTTGGGATATCCTAACACGCGTCCCAAACAATGGATGGTTTTGGGCTCATCGGGATATCGCGGATCGCGATATCGCAATTCTCGCTGCAACAACTTGAAGCTTCGACTCACGAATCCCCAATATGCGATGTCACGTGTAGATATGATGGTCCTTATGACTCAGGATCGACGACTCTGCCCCTCCTGAGCTTCGAACCTCTTCCACACTTACACTGTAACCTCCCTGCACCTCCGTGAGATCCAATGGCTCACAAAACTTCGCAAAATCTCCTTGGAAATTTTTTCCATCGAACAATTCGACTGCACTCCTTGCAGGAATCCTCTAGCTCAATTAGAGAAACAATTGAAACTCATTCACTCTTCCTTTTAGACTTCAATTCAACCATGAAATCACATACACAACATATAAAAGCAAATGTATGACAGGAAGCAAACATTCATGAGCATAACATCAATACACAGAGAAACAACACAAACCATGAATTTGAATCAAAGATTTCTTCTATTAATTCAAATGCTTGTACATGGGTGTTCTTCATACAGCTCTTTGCTTTCTCTCTCTTCCTGAATTCTGAATAATGTTACAATACACAATGAGGGTGTCTATATCTGTTTTTCCTCTTCCTTCTAAGACTGTCTAATCTATGAATTAAATTCCTATCTACCTACATTTACTATCTTAAATGTCGTCTATCTACTAAAGGACAAGAGTTGTCCACTCAAGGTCAATTTACAATATACAAAGGCGCTTCTTCTTAAATGACTCATTTAATATTTGCGCAACAGTCCCCAAGCATTTTCAAAATTTGTGCTGGCTTGTCCAGCTGTCCTTCTGCTTCCGCGCTGGTGCACTTGATGAGTTGGCGATGCTCCTGCATCACTACATCTCTCCAGGGTGACCGTGGAAATCCATCCACTATGCCTCAACAGGTAAATGTTAAATACAGTAACAACTTATGATTACAACAACTAAATTTCTGAAATTTCATTATTTTGTTTCTGATATTACTCCAATATTTCATTTTTTAAATGTTACAGGTGAATTTCATAACTTTTGTTGATTGATTTATTGTGTCAACTTTTGTCCAGGGTGACCGTGTCCAAGTTTCACCCACTACATCTCTCCAGGGTGACTGTGGAAAGGCACCGACAATGCCTCACCAGGTAAATGTTAAATACATTAACAACTTATGACTACAACAACTAAATTTCTAAAATTGCATTATTTTTTTTCTGATATTACTCCAATATTTCATTTTTTAAATGTTATAGATGAATTTCATAACTTTTGTTGATTGATTTATTGTGTCAACTTCTATCCAGGGTGACCACGTCAAAGTTTCACCCGCTACATCTCTCTAGGGTGACCATGGAAAGGCACCCGCAGTGCCTCACCTGGTAAATGTTAAATACAGTAACAACTAAAGACTACATCAACTAAATTTCTGAAATTTCATTATTTGTTTTTCTGATATTACTCCAATATTTCATTCTTTTAATGTTACAGGTGAATTTCATAGCTTTTATTGATTGATTTATTGTGTCAACTTTTGTCCAGGGTGACCGTGTTTGAGTTTCACCTGCTACATCTCTCCAGGGTGACCGTGGAAAGGCACATGTAATGCCTCACCAAGTAAATGTTAAATACAGTAACAACTTATGACTACAACAACTAAATTTATGAAATTTTGTTATTGTTTTCCTGATATTACTGCAATATTTCATTTTATTAATGTTAGAGGTGAATTTCATAACTTTTGTTGATTGATTTATTGTGTCAACATATGTCCATGCTCCCACAAAGGATATTGATGAGGATGAAATATATAATTCGACAAACCCAATGACAACTATAACGAAGGCCTTGAAGAAGGCTAACATGGAATATCTAGGTTTGATTAGCAAAAGACCCCTGACACAGGAGGAAAGGGAAAGAATTGTAGAGCTACAAACTACAATAACTAATTTTGGGGTAAGTAGCATCTCTACATATTTTTATTAGCTGTGACAATTTCATATCCATTTTTTAGTTTTATATTTTGTATATGATCTGATAAAGAAACGTTTTTTGTTCGTAGGTGTTTTTAAACCTTGTGCATGTGGAACCTGTCGATCTTGCAACTACTATAGGTATCAATGAGGGTTCAATGCAAAAAAGGTCGACATAGAAAAGTGCAAGTGAGGTTTTTTGAGCCTCCTGAGGTTCCCCTAGAATCCATTGATGAGCGGGACGATTTTGACCAGAATGACATGCCAGAGCATGATGAGTCGGAGCCTGGGACTCCACATGATGACTCTAGAGAGGAACATAGTGTAGGTGCACATGGAGCAGAATGAATTAAAATTACTAGATCACTAGATGTGACCTTTCTGTTGGATGACGCATGTGTTCTAATAAAGATTCAGAAGATTGTAGGTAATTGTCCCATTAATTGATTCATTTTTTTCATGAAATTGAATTGGACATTTGTTGACATTATTAATTGATTAATGGATAAAACGTTACTATAGGAAACAATGTTTTCTATAGAAACTTACATGACAAAGCATTGGAGTTGTTTGGCCCCACCATTCTCACATGGTGGAATGGCCAAGATAGCAAAAAGAAATATGATTTGATAGATCACATGGTAAAATTGTTTGACAACACTTTAAAAAAGAAAGTGGTTACAAAGTTGGCTAGCGAGAATTTAAAATACACCAGGGCCCAATATAGGGATAAATTGCAAATAGACCTCAAGCACAAGCGTGCTCCCATGGTTCATGAGAAAGAGTGGAAGGCACTAATAGAGGATGAAAAGGAGAACTTGTTTAAAAAACAAGGATGACAACTATGATCTGGTCAAGAAATGTACAACACATGTCATATTATTAGTGAAATATGAACATTTATGTTTTTCTTTCCTGTTTTAAGTAACAATTCCGATATCTAATTGTTTTCAAAAATTCCATATGTTGGCTACTAGACACATCCAAAGCAACAAAGGCCAGAGTGGAAAAACAAAACTAGCATAAACTAGGCTAGGGTGGCTACGGAAAAATCAAAGCCCGAATACTAATATTTAAATGATTAATTGTGGTTAATATTCATTTAACAGTAGCGAACAAATATATGTTTTTGTTATTGGTATTTTTAATGGTGTTATGCATTGCGGTTAAATATGTTAGACACTGCTGCCATCGAGGAGGACCTGAAGCTTGGTTACAAGCATGGTTTTAAAAGTGTGATTGAATATAGAAAATCATGGTCCAAACTCCTTTCTCCCCAGCCACGCAGGTAAATCAAATGAATAAGGAAACTGCAGTAGCATGTTTGTAAAGTCTATTCATATTTTATTATATCACCCTTAACTAAGTATTTATGTTTGTTTTCAAGAAACAATGCTATTGCAGTAGTGAATCAAGCAATATTCAACAAACACCACATCATACAAGGGTCCACATGTCAAATGATAGTGTAGAGAAAAGTACCCATTCCAGTATGTATGCTTCAGAATTAGAAAGATTTACTGTGATTGTAGATATTTATTTCCTGACTTATACTTATATATTATCTTCTCAAAATTAAAGAGCATGTAGCTCATGAGGGTGAAATGCGAGAGCAACCAAGTGGACAGGAAATTAACGCACCAAGTGTCCCAGCTACAGAGATAGGTAAAGAGAAATAGTGTAATGTTAATCAAAATATTGAATTAGTTATTTCAATTATATTTCAACATATCGATATGATCATTTTCATTGTTCTAGTTCATGAACCTGAACAGATGCCAACTAACCCTTCTCAGTGATGTACCAAAAGTATGGTACATGACCACACACAAACAATAGAAGGTCAGGGCACACAAAATACAATGTCCTTGGATGATGATGATATCCCAATTGCCAGTTTTATGAATGTAAAAAAACATAAATCAAAGAAAAATTAGATGTATAAATTCATGACCTGTTTTTGGATCTTTATCAATGTTCATATGTTCATATGTTTTGGTGACTATCCTAGTTATGCATTAATGTCTATATGTTTTCTATATAAAGAAAATCATTTCTTGGGTATGGGGAATTGAGAGCGATGTGAGGGGGGCAGGGGGGGGAGGGGCCATATGAGCTTCCACCTTCACATGGTTGGCCCTGTTCAATAGAGAATAACCTATTCTAGAAACAAATAGAAGCTCATTAAGGTATGCGACAACTTAATTTCTTTCCAGAGTATTCTACATAACTAAATGCATTCTTATTTCCTTATTAATTATTTACTCATATAAAAAAAAATTCTTTTATAATTCATGCAGCTCTAGGTGATGGAAATGCATCTCGTGGACAACTCTTATCAAGTTGTATGGGCTAATGAATCTGGCGAAAGAAAAATGAAAAAGTAAGTGTTTTGATGTGTTTTTAAAAGTAGGCTTTATACTAGTTAAAGTTCACAATCCTCATCAATATGTAGATATTGATATATATGCCAAGTTCCATGTGGTGTTTTGGTTTACTTGTAGATATTTTAAATATAATTTTGGTTTACTTGTAGTTTTTTTATAAAGAAGTATAACTATTTTATAGAAACCCCATATACAAAGTCTTTATCCATATCCTCATTGTGGAAAATAAATTAGAAAATATCCCTCACTTCATTTATTTCCATAATCCTAACCTTATTGCTATCCCTAGTACAAATCCTAGTTCCTATTAAAGTATGCATGAAGCTAATCCCAATAATCTAGACCCCTCTTCTCATCCCACATGTTAGTGCAAGTATGATAAGGCTCCAAAGGACACTACTACAAAATGATTATTCTTATAATAATAATTCACATCCAAATGCTTGTACATAGATGAGAAATCCCTTGATGATCCTAGGGTACACCAATATTAGGACACTTCTTCCCAACAAAACGTAGTCCCTATTGTTGATCACTATAATTGCTTAATTAATTTCAAACAACCAAGTGAAACATAAATTATCAACCCAGGGAAGTCTTTTGTTTCAAAGATAGTTGCGCACTATATATGCTCAATTCCAAAAGCACTTAGTGTTGTAGTAAAGAAATCATCCT
>ML795442.1:306926-317449 GCA_009831015.1 Picea engelmannii
TCATTACCCCTTAATTGGGGCATATTACATTAGTAATGTTATTTTATTTATGTCGGCTTTATTCCATTAGTTGTAATTATACCTCATAGTCTCCTATATATACCAAGGAGACATTTTCATTTGGAATCATCTTGTACTTGAACGTTTATGTGGGGTAAAAGGAGCTTTCCCCCTCGAAGAGGCTTATTATCTGAAA
Organism: Picea engelmannii; assembly: GCA_009831015.1. Taxonomy (NCBI): domain Eukaryota; kingdom Viridiplantae; phylum Streptophyta; class Pinopsida; order Pinales; family Pinaceae; genus Picea; species Picea engelmannii. The sequence continues at coordinate 307,123 of ML795442.1, forward strand.
TTATCTCTTTTTCAAGGAGTTGAGTACTTATTCTGAGGTTTTTCTATGCTATATTGATATTTGGTTCTTAACAAATACCATATCTCATGTAATTTTTTTTTTAAAACTTAAAGCCATCGTCGCAATATCAATGATAGTTTGTCGGAAACAAATTTTGTATTTTACCACAACTGTCGTAATAGAAACGAAAGTTCGTTGCAATTTTCCATGAATTTTCTTTGCACATACAACATATGCGTCGTAAGTTTGGTCTTGAGATATATTTTCATCGATATTGCCACATATTTTCATCGCAAGTTGCGACAGTTTTCTATCTCACATTCAACATCTGTGTCGTAAGTTATTGTCTTGGCATAAATTTTCATCGCAATTGTGACGAATTTTCGTCGTAATTTCCACACTTCTTTGTTGTTATTGCGACATAATTTCATCATAATTGCGACAATTCATAGGATTAACCGATCTTGAATGTGGTGACATGTGGAGCGCTTATTTCATCGATGTTTCCATGCACATATGGATCATGGATATAGCGATGAAATTATTCTGATGAAAAATAATCTCGGATTTCGTGAAAATATCGACAAATAGGTGTGGCAATATCAACGAAAAACCGTCGCAAATTTGGTCATATGTACTAGTGGAACATAGAGAAAAACAATGCATTCATTTTGATAATATTGAATTTTCATTTCAAATGATTTTGAGAACACTAAATTTCTTAAGTAATAAATTTTAGATGCAAAATATTAATAAATGACAATTACTATATCATTACAAAATGGAGTAGTAGATGAATCTATTAGTAGTACTTATGATAGATTGTCTTCAAAATTTCTAGCTCGTCCACCCTTATTGAATTTTTAGGTTCCTAAGAGTGTACTGCAATTTTTTAAGTTCTGGTTGACTAAAATCTCTTTCTAGAATTATTTTAACTAAGAGTTAAAAAAAAAAAATCAGTTTACAACAAAATCTTAACTGAGAGTTGTAAAAATATCTAGTTTGAGAATTTTATCAAACCCCACCCTCATAATCTTTTGATCTAATAGAATCATTTGTCACATTTTGGTAAAAGAGTATATATATATATATATATATATATATATTACATGTTTATATGTTCAAATTATACACACAAACAATAAATTTATAAACAATATGGATTTACTTAAAAATGTGAATTTTATATAGACATTAATAAATAATTTAAATAAACTATACGGATTTAGTGAATTTGATATATACATTTAACAATAAAATATTAAGTTTTTAAATTTGATATAGAAATTTAACAATAAAATATTTAGAATAGAGTAATCATTTAAGTGATTAGTCTGTGCATGAGCAGACGACCAAGAGCTGAATCGACTGTCTATCACTCCGGTGTTAAAGATTTAGATTCAAATTCCCTATTTTTCTGTGCATAGATAATCTCTTATATTAAAATTGGTTATGACTTGGCCGCGGGGGGCCAACCTTGTGGCCAAGACGTGGACATGCCCACAACTTATCCACATGGCTGGCCCCCTGTGGCCAAGTCACAATCATCATGAATTCAATTTATAAATCCATTTTTACATATGTAATATTAGAGTATCATTTGCAAATCTAAAAACTATTGGTGCATTGTATTTTCCAAGAATTTGCAGAAGTCAAACTTTATGAAGGATTGATTCTTTGGGTGTGACAAGGCTACTAGGAAACCCAAAAACAATGGTATCCATTATGAAACTATAATTGATAATTTTAAGACTTTTGCAATCATGGTAACAACAATTTTGGACATGGGATAAAAAATGTAAGAGGAGTATGGGAGAGAAGTAGCAGGCATAAAAGTTACTTGAATTAGATGAATCTTTATAATATTATTGTTCTATATATGTGATATATTAACCCATTCACTTAAACTATGTGATCCAAATCAGACCTTTGGTATAACTAGCTCTTATATCCTGAACACTAAGACATATTACATTGTAATATGTTATAACATATTACATTGTAATATGTTATGAAATATTACATTGTTATATGTTATGAAGAATCTACATTAATATAGCAATCAACAAATAGAAACAAACTTTGAAACATTGGAATTATATAGCATAAATATATGTTACAAAACACAATGAAAAGCTCATAGCAGAAATGCAATTTGAACTTGCATTTTCATTCAAGAAAGTAAAAAATGCAATTTGAACTTGCATCTTCATTCAAGAAAGTAAAAAAAGCGATTTGAACTTTCATCTCTATTTATAAATTCAAACGATTCAACAACTCTTGTGATTAGTGGCCTATACCTTAGATTGAGACTCTGCACACTCTTAACTATATTGTAATATTCACATCTCTTAGCTATAGCTCATATGAGTAAGATATGAAGTGGATTCCATGGCTTTAGCTCTCTCTTAATCAAAGTAAGTAAAACCAATATGTATTGGATAAGAGTATATATACCCTTTGAAAGACCCTTGTTAGAGATCTATTACCCTTTGTATTTACACAAGCATTTAGTTTAAGATAATGTTCTATTACCCTTTCGATCAGATACTAGTTGAATATGGTGATCTATTAGCCTTTGTATTTACACAAGCATTAGAATCACATACAAGTATAATATAGGTGTTGATACTTAGTGCCATTGCTTTCTAGTGACATCCCATGTAGTTAATAAGAGATAATATTAATATCACAATACATATTGATTATGGTAAATAGGTAACATGATATCACCTTTTTGAACCTTACGCTAAATTGTTCTTGTATTACTCATATCATAGTAATGGAATGGATCTATTCCCCTTGTATTATAGGTTAAGCTGTTGCTTTTAGTTCTTATTATATACTACCCTTTGTCTTTAACAATTATGTTGTTTTCTTCATGACCTTATGTTATAGCTCATACAACAACATTTAACTGTAACTGGACAAATAGGGAAGAGGTTAGTAGTATCCTTATTCAATGGACTTACTTCCTTATAGTGATAATTTTTCTGGTACCAAGATGATATTCACAGTATGGAATGTTATGGAATTAATGGGAAGCAATAATAGTGGCTACTACAGAATAATAAATTCAAACCAATGTAATCAGTAGTTCATAATCAGACACATTACTCATATCAGGAAGTTGTACTCATAGTTAGTTTTGTACTAATTTCCATATTCAAGTAATGGTAATAAGCTATGATAATCCATAATCAATGGTAATAAGATAAGTTAACCTGCAATCAATCATGAAGGTGAAGAATAATTTGTTTGCTCAAAGTGGGGAAAAAACACCAAATTCTTCCATATATTTATCATTCAATGAAGGCATCAATTTTAGACAATTGGCTTAGATTGATGGATTGTTGGTTGTCATTTATGTCAACTATTGGAGAGTGATATTTTAGATTGATGTCAACCATTAGTGATTGATGTCAACCCTTGGATAAAGTACAATAGCGAATTCCAGTAGCACAAAGGTTTGGGTAATGGACCCAAGTTTGTTTGATGCAAAGATGACTCATTATTGTATTTTCATGGTTGATAATAAGTAAAAAAATATGAACAAAGTGTTCCCCTTATGGTGAAATCCCTCATGGGAAGACCCTTTGTGGATTGAGTTATCCTAGAAGTATGGTTAGAGAACCCATGCTTATTTGTGGAATAATTTGATGAAGGTCAGTGAATTTTTCAGTGAAACTATCCTAGATGGATAGTTATTTTCATTCCATTTCTAGTGGTATGTGGAACTTCACATAACTCCTCACAGTTAGATATTTATGTCCATGAGAAGTTGGAGAACCCAGGTATGGGTAATGGACCCAAGTTTGTTTGATGGATACCAGTATGAGTTTTGATATATTTTCAGGTAATACTATTCTATATGGATACTATATTTCATTCCATTTCTGGTGGTATGTGGAATTACACATAACTCCTCATGTTTTGAGATTTATGGCCTTACGAAGTTGGAAGACCGTCATATGTCATCTAGAAGCCCCAAAAGGTCAAAGTGGTCAAAGTGGTTTAAGAGATTTTAAAAGGTAAATAATAAAGTGAAGTGATGAGTGTATTATAATTCTAAGTAAATACAAAATAAATTACTTCAATAATAAATTTAATAGAGAAATTAGAAGTCGATTAACCCTAAAATAAGGAAAGTGGGCAAAATGACCTGGAAGATGTTTTTAAGGAAGCTACTTGGAGAGTATAAATAAGAGGCAAGGCTCTCTCATTTTACATACACTTGAGAATATTGAATATCTATAGGTTTATGAGGTAACCAAATGATATATAAGCCGAATTTTTGAGGAAAGGTGAAGAAAAGAAGGTTGGAATTCAATGAAGGATAAATTCCTTTGATGATGCTTTCTAAGGTATGTTATTTATAGGTCATCTCACCATTTTTCCAATAACATTTTTTCTAGAATAATTCAGACCGTGAAATTTATATGTCATTGAGGAAACATATCCAAGTATCTATGGTAAACAATTCATCTTGTGGGTCATTTCATTTTTGGAGTTACACTCCGTGGAAAATAGGGTTTGTGGCTAGTCTTGAAACTAGTCTAAAACATGTGTTTCAGGTAAAAATGTCATAAATTATTCATAACAGATACAAATTTAGTAACACAAAATGTGTTGGTTAGAGTATAGTCTATAGTATGTTTTGTAATAGTTTCAGTTCGATTCAAAAAATATTCCTTGTGGGCCATGCTCTACAAGGCCTCTCTCTAGAATAAGACAAAATTCAACAAGGTTTGCCATTCTTGCTATAACTCCTTTTCTGAGAGGTTCCAAGTAGTGACACCTGGAGGAATTGCATAAAACACACTGAAGAACATTTTGTATTAGTTTCAAATCTTTATTCATTACAGGTACAAAGTTATGATTATTTCAAGTTAGGGTTGTTGACTAATCCAAAACTAGGCATGTGAGACTAAAGAAAAGTTTGATGAAAATGTTAGTCTCTTGTTGTTAAAGTTAAGGAAGGTTTTCAGGAATGTAATCATATACACCAGGTCTATTATAGAGTTAAAAATCATATTTGGATGATGAAATTGATGAGGGCATTTGGTTGAGGTACATGTCGGGTACATGGTTGAGACAAGTAGTTGATGAGTTAGCACATACATGACGTGTATAGTTGATGATGTTGGTACATATTGATGAAACATAGTTGATGATTAGTTGATACATGATTGGTACATACTTGGTACATGGTTGGAAGCAATTTTTAGTAGTATTATTGACACAGGGTTTATGGATGATGTAGCATACTTGTATTATTAGAAGAACATATTGATCTTGGTGATGATTATGATTTGTTGTGTTATACTTGATTGATGCACATCTTTGAGAGTTGTCTTGGTGATTGATCTTGGTGAGTAGATCTGATTTGGTTGATAAAATTGATGAGAGAGGTTGTTATGATAGGTTGTTTGGACAAGTTGTTGTGATAGGTTATTTGTACAGGTTGGGTGCATGGTTGATGCACTTGTTCATGGTACAGGTTTAGGTACAGGTTGGTGCATGGTTGATGCACTTGTTTATGGATCAGGTTGATTACAGTTTGGTTGGTATAGGTTGGTGCATGGTTGATGCACTTGTTTATGGTATAGGTTGATTACAGGTTGAGGTACAGGTTGATGCATGGTTGATGCATGGTTCAGGTTATTGGTACAGGTTGTTTGGTACAGGTTGATTGGTACAGGTTGATTGGTACAGGTTTACAGCAATATATCTCACAGTGATAGTGTGACAGTGGTTCCAACATTCTACTTATATGTCAGGGCAGTTGGACGGGGAAAGGACAGGTGGTTGTATCCACCTTTTGGTTGTAGCCGAAGAACATAGGGGGTTGTAGCCTCCTTAAGTTGTAACCAGATAATTGGGGAGTTGGAACTTCCCTCAAGTTGTAGCTTGAGAAACTAGGGGGTTGGAGCCTCCTTCCAGTTGTAGCTGGAAAACAAAGGAATTTGGTGCTTCCAATGAATGTAATTCTTCAAAACATATAAGAAAAAACATTATGTGGTTTTCTCCCACTTTGGGTTTTAGGGTAAAACACTGGTGTATTGTGTATGATTGTTCATTTTTTCATTGCTTATTTACTCTGCAGTTATTGGATGATAATGCTACATTGATATAACACTTGGATTATATGGTTAAAAAGGATTAAATTTCTCTATTACTGATTCACCCCCCCTCCCAGTAATCCAACAATTGGTTTGAGAGTGAGGTTCCTTCAGAAAACAATTTAACCACTGGAAGGAGATCATGGATTCTTCTGAGAATGGAGTACCTATGTTTAATGGTTAGAATGGTTTTAAGTATGATATGTGGAGAAGAAGGATGAAAGTACTTTTACAGGAACATGGAGATTATATTTTCCTATCAGTTGTTACAATATATGATAGTTCAAAAAGGGAAAAGATTGTAGCCAAGAAGGAATTGAAGAAGAATAACAAAATATCAATGGATTTCATTTGGGAAGGATTACCTAAACTGGTAAGAGAAAAGGTTGGTAAATGTCCATCAGCAAAAGAAATTTGGGATAAGTTACAAGACATATATTCTTCACCCATTGTAGATTCAAAAAATTCCAAAGAAGATGCAGATACAAAACAAGAAGAAAGATGCTCATCATGTCAGACAAATTCAGAAGAGGAAGAGTATGATGAAGCAGAACTTGATTACAGAGAAAAATTTATCAGTGAAATTAAATACTTAAGGAAATAAAGAGAAGAAAACAAGTCATCCAATAAAGAATTTATGAAGCAAAAGAAAAGTGTTCAAGGTTCCGAAAAAGATTAGTAGGTCATCAAGAATTTAAGAGCTCAACTAGAAGAGGCCAGAAGAATTGAAGAAACTCTAGAATATCAAAATAATTGTTTAGAATCCAACATAGTAGCACAAAAGGAAGAAGCGGAAAAGAGGGAAAAGATACTGATGGATCATCTCAAGGAAAGAACCAATGACTTAAACCAACTTGAAGAAGATTTTTTTCGATAAGAGAGAAGACTGGAAGAAGAAATAATTACATTGAAAATCCAATTTGAAGAAGCAAAGAGAGCCGAAGAGGTCATGAAGTCTCAAATAATGAAGAAAGAAGAGGGGGTTGAGAATCTTTCATAAGAAGTTTTCACACTAAGATTCAAAATCATCAAGCTCAACAAGAACATTGAAGAGACAGAAACATCCACATCAGTTGTAGAGAATGAAGAGAAACACTCTACGTTGCTAGAAAAGAAGAATGAAGAAAATAGAAAGAGTTATGCAGAAGTACTCAAAGGAAGGAATCATGGTCAACCAGAATCTAAGAAAACTATGGAAGATACATCTTCAAGAATACCATCCATGTTCAAGCCACAAAGAAGCTTCAATCATGATCATGATCAGTCAAGGAAAAAATTCAGAAGGACTACACCACAAAGAAGATCATTCACTCCCAAGTATGAAAATTTATTTTATGGTCATTGTTTTCATTGTACTAACTTTGGACATAAGGTTCCATATTGCAGGGATTATAAAAGAAATGTTTAAGAAGACCATGCCTATGTGGTCGCACGTAACATTGAGTGTTACAAATGTCATAACTATGGACACATAGCCAGTGATTGTAGAAGAATGATCGATACTTCCATGAAAGAGAATACTGATATCAGATATAAGAAAGTATGGATAAGAAAACAAGAAGAACAGGTGAACAAAGACTAGGTACCAGAGATCACAAGATTGGAAATAAAATGAGATGAAGAAAATTCTACAGAGAAAAGGAAAGATGTCAGATACAGAAAGGTTTGGAAAATAACCGAAAGAAAGGAAGGACAAGTAAATAAGGAACAGGTTCAAGAGATTGTGCTTTCAGGCATTGTAGTGAAAGATGAATCCACAAATAGAAATAAAGAAGTCAGATCTCATAGAGATATTGAATCTACCAATGAAGATGATGATGAATCTACCAATGAATATCATGATAAATACACATCAGAGAAGGAATTTTTATGATCCATCGGGCTTAGAGACTCCCAAGTAATATGAATATTAGACAGGGGGAGTCTATGAGATAGCTGTGACAAGCCAAAGAACCATCCTTCGAGCAACTTGCAGAGTTTGGGAAGACAAATTCAGAGAAATTAGTTAGCAGAAGTACAATTTGATAGATTAATCAAGACTTCATGATAGTATAGTGATAAATGGGTCAACATTATGGACAATTGTGAAAGTAGAGTCTTGGAAGCGAAGACAACAAAAGGAAGTGAAGACAACAACCTCTACATCAAGGTAACTCAAGGTAATATTAATTGAAATTTATGTTGATGATATTGTTTGGAAGTACTAATGATAGGTTAAGCTAGAAATTTGCAAAGGATATGTAGAATGAATTTGATATGTCATTACTTGGAGGACTATCCTTCTTTTTGGGTCTTCACATATGTCAAAAAAACCAAGGAATTTTTATTTCTCAAACTAAATATATCATAGAAATGTTAAAGAGGTTCAGAATGGAATATTGCAAACCAGTTACCACTCTTATGAAAACCAATTTCAAGTTGAGAAAATATGATGATTCAAAGTCTACAAATCAGAGACAATACAGGTCAATGATTGGTAGCTTATTATATGTGACAACATCTAGATCAAATGTAATGTAGGTAGTTGGACAGGTGGCCCGATTTCAAGCATCACCAAAGGAATCACATGTATTAGAAGTGAAGAGGATTTTCAGATATCTCAAAGGAACATAAGAGTTTGGATTATGGTATTTGAAAGGAAAGGATATATCACTTATTTCCTACATAGATGTAGATTGGGCAGGTTGTATTGATGACTGACGAAGAACCAATGGAGCAACGTTCTACCTGGGTGAGTGTTTAGTATCATGGCTAAGAAAGAAACAATCATCAATATATTTATCTGCATCTAAGGTAGAGTATATTGCAGAAACATCATGTTGTACACGGGCTCTTTGGATGAAACAAACTCTGACAGATATACAGGTTGAGTATGATGAGCCCATTCCAATCTATTGTGATAATATAAGCACCATCAGTATCTCAAAAACCTGGTGATGAACTCCAAGATGAAGAACATTCCAATCAAGTATCACTTTCTACGGGAACAGGTTGCAGAGAAGAACATCAGAATTGAATATGTGGGAAAAAAATAACAAGTGACATACATCTTTACAAAACCACTTCCATGGGAATCCCTTGAGTATCTTCGCTAGAGACTGGGATAAATTTCTACTCCAAAATGAATAATTTTGAATGATTATCTTATATGTCTTAGATGTACACAAGAAAGAACCATAAATAGGACAAAGGGGGAGAGATTTATCAAATGAAAAAGGTAAATTAGTGGAGAGAGAGCATAGAGGCATGTTTCCAAGGGGAATGATTGTCACAAGGGAAGAATGAGTGATATGACTTTAGAGTGATACCCTTTATCAAAGGGGGAGATATTATTCATATAAAGGGAAAGAGAGTAATCATAGGATTATAAACACAAAGAAAAATCAAAGGAACATAGATAGGGGGAGCAACTCCAAGGAGAGTTTAGTCAGGGGGAGCAGACCCAAAGGGAGATACCCTTTTCCATTGATGTCAAAGGGGGAGAGATAGAAACATTGATAAAGAGTATGAGCATGAATGTTATCAGGACTAAGTGTTGAAATCAATGCCAAAGGGGGATATTATCAGACAGTTGGATTAGGTTGATGGATAGTTCTTATGAATTGTTGGTTTTCATTGATGTCAACTATTGGAGAGTGATATTCTATATTAATGTCAACCCTTAGTGATTGATGTCAACCCTTGGAGAAAGTATGGTAGTGAATTCTAGTAGCACAAAGGTTTGGGTAATGGACCCAAGTTTGTTTGATGTAAAGATGACTCATTATTGTCTTGTCATGGTTGATAATACATACAAATGGATGAACTCCAAAGTTTTCCCCTTATGGTGAAAGCCCTCATGGGAAGATGCTTTGTGGATTGAGTTATCCTAACAGTATGGTTAAATAACCCATGTTTATTTGTGGAATAATTTGATGAAGGTCAGTGAATTTTTTAGTGAAACTATCCTATATGGATATTTATTGTCATTCCATTTCCAATGGTATGTCGAACATCACATAACTGCTCACAGTTAGAGAGTTATGGCCATGAAAAGTTGGAGGACCCGGGTTTGGGTAATGTACCCAAGTTTGTTTGATGGATAATGGTATGAGTTTTGATATATTTTTAGGTAATACTATTCTATATAGATAATAAATGTCATTCTATTTATGGTGGTATGTGTAATGTCACATAACTCCTCACGGTTTGAGAGTTATGGCCTT
>ML795442.1:331021-341244 GCA_009831015.1 Picea engelmannii
TGTATCTTCTGTATTTTATTTCCGCATTTGTTTTATTTTATTGCTCTGCGGTCCTGTTTTTCTTACAAGATACCCTATCTTCCACAGGGTGTATCTACAAATTTAAGATCACCCAAAATATGAACGTTTTACCACAGATACCTTACTAATTTTTGTGAATATTCTATGGATTTTAGGGTTTGCAATGTTACAGAAAAAGTTTTATAGCGAAAATTCCACAATGACTCAGTTTATGATGATTCTGGAACCCTATCTTGCACAGGATGTATCTCTAAAAGTATAAGGCCTCAGGTTATGAGATTTTAACCCAACATACCTTGATTTGTCTACTAAATATCCTCCATGTTGTTCCTTCTAAAACATTTTAGAAAAAAAGTTATAGCTAAAATTCCAAGGTGACTCAGATGTAGTAGTAAAACCCCAAGACCTTCAGCTATGATACCATATGTTAAGAACCAAATATCAATATAGCATATAAAATCCTCAAAATAAGTACTCAACGCCTTGAAAAAGAGAGAAAATTAGATAATAAGTCTCTTCGAGGGGGAAACCTCCTTATGCCCACATAAATGTACAATTACAAGATGATTCAAAATGAAAATGTCTCATTGGTATATATAGGGGACTAGGAGGTATAATTACAACTAATGGCCTAAAGCCAACATAAATAAAATAACATTACTAATATAATATGCCCTAATTTAAGTGTAATGAGCCACTATTTAGGGCTTAACAATCACCCTATTATAATTGTGGCTAACATAAAGAACATTTCTATTAATTTTGTCTTTTTTTATCTTTCTTCATAATCTTTGTTGGTCAATGTTGGAGATATTATCTCGTACTTGTCTTGTGCTTAACTTTTCAAGAATTTACAAAGGATAGATATTGAAGCGAGATGTGGACATGATATTCTCCAAACATTCATCACAAACTCTCTAGGATATCCCAAGAAGGAATAAGAGGAACTCCTTCTTTGACTAAGACTCTGAGTGACCAATGACAATCTTGTCAGAGGAGATTATCAAACGATTTTGTGAATAGATCATCTGCAGAATGTGATCAAGAAAGTGCTATTGATGCAACTTTATTAGATAGGTTATGCATTGATACTCCTACACCTGAGAATGTAGGGATCACCTCAGGACAAGAGAATATTTTTGGTAATTTTCTTTGATTTTTTTTTTTTGTTATATTTTTGTGTATTTAAATTTATATCAATTTAAATGTTGTAATTACTTTCAAATGTGTGTGTAGACAATGAATTTAGAGCAAGGGACTATTAATATTATGGTAGTTGCGGGAGGTATTTACCCCCACGTGTGAACCTGACGAGAATTGAAGACTCCGGGAAGCAAGAGAAACCCTAATGAGTTGGCTAATAACCCTAGAAGCCTTGTCGTCTGAAGAAGATAATTCATATTAGGCTATTAGCCTCCAAGAGAAGAAGTCAGCCAAAAATAATAATAATATACTGAACAAACACATACCCAGAAGCAGAAGTTGGCCTCGGCAAAACTAGCAGGATTACTGTAAATACAGGGCGCCAGTTGTCATTTGCAGCATCTCAGAATTGTAGTTCTGTAGTTTGGTGCACACTGCAATTGTAGTTTGGTGTGCAGGTTTGGAGGAAGAGCTGGTGCAGCTGCAACAATAGCAATTTCTCAGTTTTGGCTTGAATATCTCTTGGCTAGGGTTTGGAACATCTGATCAACTTTTTTTTGTGATGCGCTATCCTTGGGGATTGATGCACTACTCTTTGTTTGGCTATCTAGCCTAGGGTTTTCTTCTGGAGGAATTCTCAGTCAAGATTAAGGTGCTCGAAGGGAGGCTTCGACCTATGGTTGGGTGACAAAGGTATTGTCAATGGTAAAACGAGCACACCATTTCTATATTCTAACAGGGACAACAATGAAAGAGAGAGTGGGTGTCACGAAGATTCTAATGTTGGTGCAAAGGGTGAAGGTAGATTTAGGAGGCTGCATTATCATGAAACATAAGATTACATGCCTATGTCCACCTATCCTTTAGATGTTGGTGATAAACTTCCCTAAGAATGAATTACTGAAATAATGACCCTTGAGCGATGTAGGAGCAGTTTCCAAAAGCATTGTAGCTAGGGTTACTAGCAATAGTAGTTGCAGAAACCCTAAACCTCTTTTCGAGGCACCTTAAGAGAATATATTGACCTAATCTCTAGATATATTAGTGTTCCCTAGCCTAGCACATCTCCTAGTACTCTCGAAAGGCCAAGACGTGAAGTTTGAATTTTTGGTCAAATCTAGGGTTTGACCAAGTCAAGCAAGCCATGACGAACTCTATGAAGTCTTAGAACAAGATAGATGGTGCCTCTAACTTCAGATCATGGAAGACAAGGATTGACCTCATCCTTGCTAAGAATAAAGTGTTGGATATTGTGAAAGGAAAGATCGTGAAGCTAGAGTTTAAAGAAGGAGAAGAGAAGGAACCACAGAACATTGCAGCTATGGAAAAGTTCAAAGATGTTGACATCAATGCCATGAGTATCATAGTGGATTCCATAAAAGACCACTTGATACACTACATCTCCCATCTTGACTCATCAAATAAGATGTACGATTCCCTAACAAATCTCTTCTCAGTCAGAAACATTGGACAAGTTATGAGTATGAAGAATGAGCTCTGTGACGTGAAGACGAATGATGACGACAACATAACATCATACTTTGTAAGGATCTTCCAGTTAAGAGATCAACTACAATCTATTGAAGAGATCACTTTAGAGAAGGAATTGGTGAACATAGTACTCAATGGTCTTCCCAAGACATGGGATGCATTTGCCGCAGGCATGAACACAAGGAAGGAGTACCCGACATTTGAAGAACTTTGGACTTGTTGTGCTCAAGAAGAATCAAGGATCAATGAAAAAGATAAACCCAAAAAGAAGTACGATGATCAAGCCTTCACAACAAGATTCAATAACTTCAGGAACAAAAGGAAGTTCGGTTCAAGGAGGAAGCCAAATCAAGAGAAAGACATTTTAGAAGTACAATGCTTCAACTGTCAAAAGTATGGTCACTACAGGAACTAGTGTCCAGAGTTAAAGAAAAGGAAAGGGAAACATGAAGCATTAGTTTCCAAATAAAAGGAACCTACAAAGAAGACTAAGCAAGATGGAAGATACTTCTTCTACTAAAAGGTAACAACATTCTTCTTATTTCTTGTACATATCTTGCTTGCATCATCTTTGTACATATCTTGTATATCTATCACTTGGAAGATAATGTGTTCCAAGAAGAACTATACCTATGGAAGAACAATAAGATAAGAATGAATATCACTAGATATTACACATGAAAGAATGAAATATATCATGTGAAAGTTATTACAAGATAAGCCAAAATCAGAATCAATCCTAAAGAGACTTAGAAGTCAGACATCAAGATAAATTAGAGAAAGACTTATGAAGACAACTAAGACAAAAGAGTGGACTCTATTAGACAAGAGAGCCAATTATATATTGAAGAAGACAATAAGGGTGCGGATGGAAGCATGGGCTCTATTATATATTGTAGAAGACAATAATGACGAAGAAAGAAGCATGGACTCAATCAGACGAAGGGAGTAGATTATATGCACTCTTACATGAAGAAAGTATTAGGAGGGAGTTAATCCTATGATCCATTGAGTATGATGAAATGTATATATATCCATGATAGCATTCATGAAAGATAGTACGTGCTCAGTTCAGCCGCAAAATAAGACTTCCTAAGAAGCCTTAAAGTATTCCTGGTTGTTCATCCAAATCCATGATCATATGATGAAAGTAAGAAGTGGAATCTCTAGGGAATGGAATCTATAAGAAACTCCATGGATCCAAAAGTAAAAGAAAAACATAAAGATTCCAACAAAGAAAAAGAAGAACCAGAAAAACTAGTCATTGTATCAAGAATCACAAGATTACCATCCTGATATGAAATCACTAAAAGAAATCGAGAAAAAGAACTGAAAGTTGTGATGAAGAACAATGTACGGAAGACTTATGAATAAAAGCATTGCAAGATCAAAAACCAGAGGTTCTCCCAGATGGAGGGAGAAAACTATGATGATTGATTTTTCTAGTCCACTAGACTTATCTCTATATAATTCATTATATCATCCGCAACATCCATGATTCAAAATTCTACATCAGACGAATGCAAAGAATGTTCTCCATAGAAATCAAATAAAGAAAGTATAAAGAGCAATCTCAATACTTTGAGCCATACCAAAAAGAGACTCCTATATGCAGAAGACAACATGATGGAGAACCTCCAGTGCACAGCAGAAGCGTGGTGAAGATTTCCTATAACATCAAGAGGACTACTCAGAAGATCAGATCTCATGATGAAAGAAGAAGTACCACATGGATATGTTCCAGTTCTCCAACTATGATATACTCTACTATTCAGATCTACATGAAGCCTTCACAGTGTTCTAGACTATAGTACAAGCATTACATTATCCATGATAAAGTCCGGAAGGGAGAAAATGATTTCTAAAATACATATCTCCACAGATGAGTAGATAAGCATAGATTTTGGTAAAAGCCTCCATTCAAGATGAAAGAACTTGCATACTCAAGCTAGAGCTCGTGGAAATGACTCTCTTAGATGGAAGGGAAGACTCTCCAAACTAGAAGAAGGTACGCAAACATTTATTTTTGTAATTGAAATAACTCTCTAGTTAGGAGGGAACATTGAAAATATTATTTATCTTTGTAATTGAAAAATAGTCGAGATTGGACAGATGCTTTCATGTTCGGAAAGTGGATTGAGATTTCTAACGGACAGTGACTTCCCATTGTAGTTAACATGGGAGGCAGAATGATTTTTGATGTATCATAGACAACAAATTCCCATTATGGGGAGTAGTCTAGGGCAGTCATTCTTCTTGGTAGTCACTCTGAGTAGCAGTCAAGTAGAATGGTCTACCTTGCCGGACAGTCATTCTTTCGAAGTTCACAGTTGTGAGTAGTTTCGAAGAATCATCCGTTTTGGAGGTTGATGCAGGATAGACATTCCTCAAGGGAAGACTCATTTTCTCCAGGTTACACTTTGTTTAGTGTCGGAGGAATGGCCCAGGGTGGGGAATGGTCTAGACAGTTATTCCTCGAGGGTAGACTCATTATCTCCAGGTTACACTTTGTTTAGTGTCGAAAGAATGGCCCGAGGTGGGGAATAGTCTAGGCTTAGCAATCAGGGACAGTTATTCCCCAAGGGCAAAATCATTCTCTCCAGGTTACACTTTATTTAGTGTCGGAAGAATGGCCCAAGGTGGGGAATAGTCCAGGACAGTCATTCCTTAGGGCAGACTCATTCTCTCCAGGTTACACTTTGTTAAGTGTCGAAGGAATGGCCCAGGGTAAGGAATAATCCAAATATTTCTCAAGGGAAGACTCATTCTCTCCAAGTTACACTTTTTTTAGTGTCAGAGGAATGGCCTAGGGATAGAAATGGTTTAGGCTTAGAAATCAGAAATAATCCTTCTTCCTTGGTTGATAAGAATGGGGCAGATAGCCCATTGTTGATATTCTATATTGAGGGAAGACATTCTTTCAGATCTCATAGACGTGAGTGAAATATTGGCCCAGATGATTATTTTTTATATTCTATACTGAGGGCAGACACTCTTTCAGATCTCATAGACGTGAGTGAAAGATTGGCCCAGTTGATTCAGTTTTTATCATAACATTGTTTCTATGCAGATGAAGACTACTGTGGTGGCAGCCATTCTTTCAAATCTCATAGACGTGAGTGAAAGATTGGCCTGTATGATATAGTTTTTATCATAACATTGTTTCTATGCAGGATGCTCTCAGATGTTTGTTATGAAGACTATATGACAGTAGATGAGGACTACTGTGGTGAATATGTATTACTTGATGTGGTAGTGAACCACTAGATTGTAGTTATGTACTACTATGAATAGACACAGGTGTGTCCTATCCTCATTCTAATTGACTTGAAGACTATCCGCAGTTTATTGGAGATAATGATCATTCAGATGAATGATGAATAGAGATTTTCCAAACGAAAAATAGTTCAGAGCTTTTAATCCTCTTTTATCACTCTATGGTGAGAGTGACTTATCCAACATCATATCTAACTACTCAGATGAAGTATGGTTTTTGAGAGATGATGCAGTTGATGGTGATGGTGATGCTCATGATCTAGTCATAAAATAGTCTAAATGACTATATTCATGCTACCGGGTAAATGGTATGTTTTGTGCTCAAGTCCATTACCTGTAAGTACCTGTCTAGCTAGGAGGGAGTGTTAATATTATGGTAGCTGTGGGAGGTATTTACCCCCACGTGTGAACCTGATGAGAATTGAAGACTCCAGGAAGCAAAAGAAACCCTAATGAGTTGGTTAATAACCCTAAAAGCCTTGTCGGCTCAAGAAGATAATTTATATTAGGCTATTAGCCTCCAAGAGAAGAAGTTGGCCAGAAATAATAATAATATACTGAATAGACACATACCCAGAAGGAGAAGTCAGCCCCAACAAAACTGGCAGGATTACTATAAATACAAGGCATCAATTCTCATTTGCAACATCTCAGAATTACAGTTTTGCAGTTTGGTGCACAGGTTTGGAGGAAGAGCTGGTGCAGCTACAGCAGCAGCAAGTTCTCAGTTTTGGATTGAATATATCTTGGCTAGGGTTTGGAACATCTGATCGGAATTTTTTGGTGATGCACTATCCTTGGGGATTGATGCGCTACTCTTTGTTTATCTATCTAGCCTAGGGTTTTCTTCCAGAGGAATTCTTAGTCAAGGTTAAGGTGCTCAGAGGGAGGCTTCGTCCTATGGTTGGGTGACAAAGGTATCGTCAATGGTAAAATGAGCACACCATCTTCTATATTCTAACAGGGACAATAATGAAAGAGAGAGTGGGTGTCATGAAGATTATAATGTTGGTGAAAAGGGTGAAGGTTGATTTAGGAGGCCGTATTATCATGAAACATAAGATTACACACCTACGTCCACCTATCCTTTAGATGTTGGTGATAAACTTCCCTGGGAATGGATTACTGAAATAATGACCCTTGAGGTGTTAAAAGCAGGTTGAAAAATGATTTGGAGGTCTTGGAACTCCCTCAGGAGAGTAAACAAAGCTTGTAGATTGTTTTTCATTCATTGCAAAAATTTATGGACGCATATCAAAAGATGAGGCCAACCACTGAAAATTTTATTTATCTAATGAGGTGGCGAAAGTCAGAGGTGATGGGCCCTGATAAATGGGAGGAAGTAAAAAATAAAGTTTCAAAAGAAAACACAATTTTGATGTTCATATTCAAATATGTGCCAAAGTGGAATATGTTGAAGGTGCAATATTTTAAGCACCCTGACATTGCAGGACATCTGTATAACATATTTTTGGCAGTATATGTGAAATTGTCGTGGAACAATGAGGTTCCACACTATTTTGAAAGACACTTTTATGCAGTGTTTTTCATGGACATACACACTAATTATACTAGTCTACTGTCTAATTAATATGGGACTAATAAAGGATGAACATATGAAAACAAATAGGCATATAGAAATGCACCATTTCTGACACCTCCACGACCTTTAGTATCTCACCCAACAGGGGAATTTTCTTCACATTCAGAGTTGCGAGCTTCAACAGAGGTTGGCAAAGAGGCTAGGAATACAATAGGAGAAAATTTGGAAGCGATTTTTTATGGTGTTGATGTTGGCTTGAACTGTCAATGAGTAGAAGCCAATTCCTGAGCCATATTTGTTTATAAAATAGATGCGGAGTTAGATGCCATGTCAGTAGAAAATCTTAAGGAGTATGCAAAATTTTGCCATGATGGTTGGAAGAAGGTCATTCAGAATGATGACCCGAACAACAGATTGGTATGTATTCTAGTTAGTAAATTTTTTATGCATTTTAGGATAGTTTACTTCTAATTCTAGATTTAGATACATATCATTGTATCTATAAAAATAATCGAGTTGTGATTGTCATTAATTTCAATTTGGAGATATGTTAAATGAATCTCTAGTAAATAGGGGAGTTAATTCCACAAGTTTAAATTTGAATGGGTTGAATCAGGTATGTGTTTTCTAATATCTACATATGAGCACTTTAGTTGTCCAATCTCCAATATTTTGAATAAGATCAAAAAAATTTATAATTTTGTATAAAAGTGAACACATTGAATCCTAGATTTAGTTCTTAGTTGTGTTGTTCACAAATCCCTATTCCATCTCCTACTACTTGGCAGGCTTGTCTCAATTCTCATGGAGAAAGTTTGAAGAGGGAGGGATTTCACATGTATCATTTAATGTGTTAAACTCATTTAAATTTAATGTGTTAATCTCATTTAAATTTAATGTGTTAAAATCATTTAAATTTGATTTTTCAAATTTCCAAATTTGAAATGTGTTATATAGGGTAATGTGGAGAAGAGAGTACCTGAGAGTGTGCTTGGGATGGAGATTGGGATTGAGAAGGAAGTGGAGGAAGAACCCATAGCTAGGAAGGATGTGTCCATTCATGATGATTCATAAATATATGTTCATTGCACATTAGTGAGTTTTAATTTTCTTTTATGTTGGGGTTTTATATGAAAGTATTCAAGATTTTTATTTTTTACTTTTATCAAATTTTTGTTTTCTCAAATTTTTAGTTTATCCTTTCCTATTCAACTCTTTGATCAATTATTTTGAAATATATAGAACCCCTATATAATCTTATCATTGTCTTAAATGGAACATTCAAACTTATTTAAGTTTAGATTATGATGAAGACCTAATTTTTGTAACATCCCGCTCTGGCGCACTGAGAAAAAATATTTTTGAGGACACTTGCTCGCAAGTGATCTGGACTTTTGTGATGTTAAACCATGTATACTTGATTATGATGCGATTGGCAGATGACATGATGTTTTACTATTTTTGATTGACACAGGTGTTGTTGACTCTGTTTTATTGAGTGTACAGGGTTTTCGACCTTGAGGATGCAGAGGCATCGGTAGAACCCCCTTGGACTCAGGACTGAGTCAAGGAGTGTGCTTTTGGGTTGATATATTTACTGTGATGTTTCATTGATTTGATGATTTGATGTTGACCTTTCTGACATGATTTTTGATGATGCAGGCTGACGATAGCTTGCTGACCAGACTCACATATGGAGTAAAGGGGCCACACACGATTTGTAGAGAGGTTGAGGGAGAGGGGTGGACAACAGCCCTGCCACCGCCTGCTAGCACTCCCGCCGTGGCCCGAATTGTAGGTTAACGATTACCTAGTTCGAGAGGATCCACGATGCCGTGAGGGAAGACTGCGACAGTCGCTCATGATGATTCTAAGGGGCGTGCAATAAGGCGGGGGCCTTATTCCTTAGAACCCTTAGTCTCCCACAAGTTCACCTGCCGGAGTATTGACTCCAGGGGTTATAGATGTCTACCAATCCGTCCAGTTGGCGAGTGGCACCCTTGGAGCACGTGGTGCATCCTGAAGGGCACGTCGCACAAAAGAAACTGAGTTGGCGAGTGGCACCCTTGGAGCACATGGTGCATCCTGAAGGGCACGTCGCACAAAAGAAACTCAGTTGGCGAGTGACACCCTTGGAGCATGTGGTGCATCCTGAAGGCCACGTCGCACAAAAGAACCTCAGTTGGTGAGTGGCACCCTTGGAGCACGTGGTGTGTCCTAAAGGGCACGTCGCAATAATGTGGATGAAGGAGTAAGCCTAAATATCCCTAAGTCATCAACACCTGAATAAACCCTTAAACAATTCCCCTAACCAAGCATCGCCAGTTCATAATTTGAGCCCTTTGTCAAAAAAAAAAAAAAAACATAATTCAAGGCCATGATTTGCAACCTCCACCTAAACCAAGGAGTTTCCTTCCTTAGTTAAATACATAAAACAACTCCTCCGTTAATTGAATTCATAAAGTAATTCCTTACTTAAATGCATACATAAGGCCTTTCCTCATTCCCAGTAATAAGCTTGATAATTTGTCTTTTCAGTGAAGGTACTACTACTTTGCCCTAACATAATAATCAAAACTTAACCATCTCCTAATAACAACGCCATTATATTCTAGCTCACAATAGCTCTGCCATTCAAATAACATTAGAATTTCATTTCCTACTAGCTAAGCATTAACAATACAGGTGCTAATAATAAAATTGAACAAAAAAAAACCCACTTAAGCTAATGTGAGTCTTCATAAAGTGT
>ML795442.1:358998-378329 GCA_009831015.1 Picea engelmannii
CTAAGGTTATTCCTTGTTTATTAGTCATAATTAGTCATTATCCAGTCTCCTATATTTTAGGGGAGAATATTCCACCTGGAGAATATTCTCTTTCAGTTGACACTTCAGTTTGACTAGTTGAGTTGAGTTTAGATGTTGCAATGATTTTGTCACCATGCAACATTGAGATCATCACCAACTCACTACTCTTTTTTCAGTCAATTAACTGAAGACTAGTTGACTAGTTAACTCAGCTAGGTGGCAGTTCACTCTCGTAATTGCCTAAGAGACTAGACTAGTTGGCAGTTTACTCTTGTAACTGCTGGTGTGTGTCTAGATCAATCTAGACCACCACTATGGCTCATTAGTTACTCATTTATTCTATATATAATATAAATTATTCACTCTTTGAGTGTGGAATACGGTTAATGAGAATTCGTCCAATCTTTCTATCTTGCTTCTTCTTTCTCAATTTCTCTCTGCAAATGTGTGTAGTATTTGATAGATAGATATATTATATGTAGGTTCAACACATTTACAGCCTTGTGGCATTTCCATTTCATCAATAGAGATCTCTATGAAATTAAAATGATGAGAGTCTCTATATTTACTATGTCAATGTTGAAATAAAATTGCTTTGTTGTTAATCTATTAATCACCAATACTAATGTAAGAATAGTTTTGGTTTGGTTTGGTTGAAGACTTCCTTGATAGGTTGTGGTGGTCTGACCAATGCTCAAAGGTGTCTGCACTAAGTTGATGGAAGAAAAGTGGCAAAGTTGTTAGTTTTGAACTTTAATGTTTTGTGTAGTCTCCTTCTTACAATGCATTAAATTAAGCATCGAACTCTTAAATAGTTTCATACTATGTATTAATTTAAATGCTTCCTTTTATGTTATAGTTTTTATCAAAATTCAACATAATCATGTGTACAAAAGAACTAAGAAAATTAGTGTAACAATTGGTTAGAAGACATAGAAAGAAAGAATCACTTGAACAAATGGAAGAATGAAGAAAGACACTATAAATATTACAAAGTAAGAGAGACATGGTATCACATTTACATCAACATCTCAATGAAAGGTTTTAATGGTCTTTGAATGGTAGGCTTGTGGCATTTCCATTTCACCAATAGAGATCTTTTTGAAATTAAAATGATGAGAGTTTCTATCTTTACTATGTCAATGTTGAAATAAAATTGCTTTGTTGTTAATCTATTAATTACCAATACTAATGTAAGAATAGATTTATTTTGGTTTGGTTCAAGACTTGGCTTGATAAATTGTGGTGGTCTGACCAATGCTCAAAGGTGCCTGCACTAAGTTGATGGAAAAAAAGTGGCAAAGTTTCTAGTTTTGAACTAATGTTTTGTATATTCTCCTTCTTACAATACATTAAATTAAGCATCAAATTCTCAAATACTTTCCTACTATGTATTAACTTAAATTCATCATTTTATGTTATAGGTTATCAAAATTCAACATAATCATCTGTACAAAAGAACTAAGAAAATTAGTGTAACAATGGGTTAGAAGACATAGAAAGAAATAATCACTTGAACAAATGGAAGAATGAAGAAATCCAGTATAAATATTACAAAGTAAGAGAGACATGGTCTCACATTTACATGAACATTTTAATGAAAGGTTTTCTCATACGAACAACTATGAGAAAACTACAAAGATGATAAGAATAACTAAGAAAATCACAAGAAGAGATAGAACAAATATTGAGATCGCTCATGTTATATATATATATTATCATTATATTTCATTACATTCTTTCACCTTTATCATCACTAAACATGAATACTTTATCACTATTCACCATCTTAGCCATGTAAATATTTTGTTTTTTCTTGATTTTACTTGCACTATGTTTATTTATATAAAATATTGGATGAAATAATTTCAATATACTATTTTATTGATTTCAAAACAAGTCATCGAATTTAATATAAGTAAGCGATCTTCATTAAAATTTATCAAAATTTAAGTTTTTCTAAGCCATCAATAGTCCCTTGTAATGACATGGAAATGGGTCCTAGTTTTGATATGAAGTTGTCCTCTTCATAAGAAAAAACATTGAACAATCAAATTGAAAATATTGAATGCATTTATCCTATATGTAGTAAATTGGTTACATGTATTAAAGGATTTGTGTATACGATTTGGATAATTTGTAGGATTAAAGTAGAATCATCCAAAGTATAGGTCAATCTAAGTTCCCTAGATACAATCTATAGGTTCTTCCCTGAAATTGTAAAAAAGGTTTGGTAAAATTTATAATTCATCAAAAATACAAATTCTCTTAATTTGATGGACCATGAAAATAAACTAAATTGTAAAGGATTCTAGAATCCTAAATATTCATAAATACATGTATTTTCAATGCAAAATAAAAAACTATGGAATGTACATGTCACTTGTTTAAATAAATCGTAATGGTATTCCATCTTCAATTATTTGTTCATGATCGACTTTGGACATTTTCCATTTTCTAACTTTTTTGTTTTATTTTATTGAAGTTCTATTAAATTTATGCGCATTGCCCATACCAAATGACTATATTGACAAATTGTCACATTTGACTGGTAGTCTTGAAAGTGAACAGGAGTATCGGTTTGATGGGTTTCTTGAAAAAATATCCTTTCAATACAATGGATCCTCTTTCATATATAAAACAGTGATCATCAAAATATTCTAATAGCCTCATATTTTGTTCTATGCATTGCATCAAATAATATCTCATGTTTTCAGTGTTGTATACAGGTGCAACCATGGAAAAGACTTCTCCTGCAAATAATCAGATATATTGGACAACAAATAGTTCATGTTAGATTATCACACAAGTACATCTGCAATTTATTTGAAAAAATTTAAACATAAAAATTACCTACTCTGACAAGATCAGAAACTCTATCGCCATCAACTGACACTATAGTTTCATTTGATTCCATCTCCTTTGAGCTTGCAAGTGGCATTTTCCCTTTTATATTAAGTTTGGTATGTCTCCAAGCTTTAACATATTCTTCATTTTTGTTTTCGCAAATATCTATGGATTCGATGTCCTCTATGAAAACTGAAAAAAAACAAGACTCATTTCTTCTATCAAATGCAAACACATTTTGATAACGTTTTTTTTTAACTGACTGTATTTTTCGTATCCCATGTATTTTATTGGTGTCATATTGGATTGATATATTTACATCTTGGATTCCAACATACCAAAAAAACCTGCACAAGACAAGAACTTGTTAACTTGAAATCTCTCAAGAAAATGATTGAAGACTGAATATGAATTTGAACACGTTCAAAACAAAATATCAAGTGTACATGTGTAACAAGTATATATAGACACACATGCACACTTCCCTTGACATATTATTTTCATGGCTTAGCGCCATTTTTCACCATTCAACAACTTGATCAACGGATTCAAATCGATCGGCATGAGGGTTGACCTGATACCTTCAAAGTGCTCATTTTACACATTCCCCTGCACCTTCGTGCTCTCCTTTTCCATAACCAGTCTCAAAAAAATTCCAACAATGTGTGATGTTTTATTTTTTATGAATATGACATAACCAATAGAATGATCGTGAAGATTTGAACTGACCTTCACACCCATCTGACCATATCCAATGTCGATTGAATCTGGTTTCACATTCTTTCAATGAATCATAAAATTTATTAAAACAATGTTGTACATAATGTGTGTCGTGTGCTCAACCATCACTTATATAAAAATGATATTCTTTAATAACATGTCGATTGTCGTTGGTTCTCTCTATGTTATCAAGACTCTGTTGAGCATGTCTATATAGAACATGGACAAATATTTTGACTTGTTTAGAATGATAATATTCACTCTGTATTTCTTTTTGTGCAGCGAATGTGTAATTCTCTGCAAAATCAACTACAGACAAAATTTTCCCTGGTGGAAACACTTCACAGGATTGTTTGAACTATAGGTCTTTCCATCGATCTCTATGTGAATGCTTATTGTATTTATAAATTTCTTCCTCAAACTTATTCAAAAAATATATCACACTGATTTTATCTACTCTCAAATCAATCCTTTTGGAAATAACATTTGAAGAATGTGGAGCTATGTTGTTGATATATTCATATCTCTTCCAATTGACTGATATATTAGAAAATGATTGATCATTCATATCAATAGGATACTTTGAGTGAAAAAAACTTAGATTTCCACAACAATCACATTTATTTCCACCAACACATATTTTTTTGTAAAATAATTCATCACCTTCTCTTTCACATAGAATTTCAGATATAAAAGCATAGAATGTGGAAGGAGGAGGTGACCTTCGCCATAAAGTTTTACCAAAATCAAGAAAAGTGTCATAATGCAAATCAAATTCCACATGATAATGAAAACAACAAGTGTCACTAACAGTGAAGGGTCTAATAAACCATGGTTTTTTTTGCATAAATGTATTGATGGAAATTTTAACTTCTTTGTGCTCTTGTTTGAACTTATTGAGAAATTCTATTTGTATCATTGGCAATATATGTTTTTTATTTTCCTCATATTTTTTTCATGCTATTCTTCATCGCAACACATCCCTTGTATGTGGTGAAACATGAGATTCTTCCAACCAACAATTACACGCCAATTTTTTAACATTTTCTACAAGTCTATCTTTGTAGGGTTGTCTATAAATCACTGTTCAAGAAGCCAGTTCATCATTTGCATCTATTTGCAATCGAAATTTTCTATATTTGTACAATTCTTTTCTTGACGTTCCCATCATTTTTTCCATGTGTCGTGTCAAACAATCTTTTATATTGTTAGATGAAACAATTGTTGTTTGTATCGCTCTACGTGCAACACATACATCTTTTTTATATATTTTTTCCAAAATCTTTTAATACACTAGTTATATTGTCAAAGACATTCGGTTTCACCTTTGTATCTTTGGTTGACTTTTGAATACCCAATAATTATGTAGCTTTTTTTAACTTTCTTGACTTTATTAGACAGAGTAAAAGTTGAGCTTGTATTGTTACAGATCCATCTTTGAATAAATTATTATACATATTTTTAGTTTGATATCTTATATAATGCTTAGCTTCTTTCTTCCCAAATTTTTCAGTATCAATATTTTCTAATATTTCATCATGAATGTTGAGATATTCTCCTGCATATTTCAATTTAAAGTTTATATTAAAAAAGAAAACCCAAACATAAATTCACTAAACTATATACAAGTCTTCATCTTGTATTATCTAAATTTATGTACATACCTATAGGTGATTCGTCTCCTGCTTCAATTTCAGTTTCAACATCTTCTTCTTCAATTTCGGTTTCAACGTCTTCATCAACATTATGTGACAAAACTATTTATGTTTTTTGAAAAACATCAAATCGTAATTACAAACAATTATATTAAACAATATTTTAAATTTGAATTCTATACTTTTAATATAGACAATATGTGCATGCATACCTGGTTGGACTTCTTCTTGTTGAAAATCTCTATTTACATTATCATTGTTTTTTTCTTCAATATTTTCATGTTCTTATTTATTTCTCCAATAATTCTCTTTCCTTCGATCATTATGGTGAGTTTCATCTCAAGTGCGATCAAATTTTCTCTTGCAAAAAATTTTGTTTCCCWTAGTTATCTGTAAAAGTTGTGTTCAACAAATACTTCACCTTGAAAAAATGCTCAACATTTATCTTTCAACATATAAATTGTTATTCCAATAAAAAATTGAACAAACATCAATTACCTTATTCACCAAAAACRAAAAATATGATTCGAAACATTGTTTAAGTGCTCTAGAAAACCATCAAACAAGTGATGAATTGTGTTAAATGTGTTCGACCGAAAGTGTATTTATACGATTTGGCGCGAAATTAAACGATATGTCGTGTATTTTCATTTTTTTCRGATGACAAAATTCACTGAACCATATTTTGGCCGAAACATGGTTTTTTCGACTGAAAACCATGGAAACCGCTTAATTTTTACGAATTTCATTAGAATTTAGTTTTTCGACTGAAAACTAGAAATTGGGACTGTATCCAGAAACCATAGAATTCCCCCAATCTTACCCAAACTTTGGAGGTTGCAGACTCCTACAAATACTCAAAATTTGGTTTCGAAAATGACACCAACATTTGTAAAATTGAATCTAATTTCAATTCCTATAATTTGTTTTCATTTTCATTATTTTTATCTAATTTTATTTAATTAAAAAAAAAATCATTGCATAATATTTTCAGCACACATTATGATTTAGTGAAATGAAATATCCGTATCTCTAAAAATACACAGTGAAAAAATTAGAAAAAGTTATATTCATAATCCTTAAACTGTTCTTTTCAAAAGAGTATTTTTAGATTTTACTTTTAAGTAAAAATTAAGATAGATACAAGGTGGGGGGAAATATGTGCTTAAAATCTGCAACATTTTCAGCTTGGTTAACTTCAAAAAAATCTAGAAATTATGATATTCATCTGTTAGATTCAAAATTATAGTCATAATAAAATGGAGTCTCTGTAGATTGTTGCGGTATATTTCGTTTGTTAAAAACAAAATTTTGATAATAGATACATTGTTGGGGGGGGGGAATAACTCATTATCATTCCTTTCATGTTTAAGGAACATATTGTTAAACAATTATGAAATTGATATATCAAATATTAATAATAAAAAAATTGAAAAATAGTCATTGGAAAGCTAACAAAATTATTTACAAGTTTTTTTTTTTTTTTTGTAAAGTGAAATTCTAAATAAAAAATATATATTTTTCTATGTCGAAAGTTGAATAACTTGTGAAAATATAGGTTTTTGTCTCATAAAACAAGCAAAATAGACACCCATATTCATGAATTTTGTAACATCCCACTCGTGCGCGCACTGTGCAAACTTATTCTTTGAGGATACTTGCTTAAAACTGAACCAGATTATTACTATTGGTCGTTTTATTATGATTATGAGGCATTATGGATATGATGATATGTTATTTTTTGTATTTACATAGAAAGGTGATATTTATTGGGTTCTCCTGAGTATGTATGACTTTGGATCTCGAGGATGTAGAGGCATCAATGAAACCCCTTGGACTCTGAATCTAGTCAGGGAGTAGACTATTGGGTTTTGATTGTTGTCGATATGACATATGTACATATGATTAGATGATATGATGATTGATTATTATTGCTGACATGATTCATTGATTATGCAGGTTGACGATAGCTTGACAACCAAACTCACATGTCAAGTAGAGGGTTCATGCACGAAAACTAGAGACTTTGAGGGAGAGGTGTGGACAACAACCCTACAATATCCTACTAGCACTCCCATCATGGCTCGGACTGTAGGTTAATGATTACGTAGTTCGAGAAGACCCGCGATGTTGTGAGGGAAGACTATGACAGTCGCTCACGATGATTATAAGGGGCACGCAATAAGGTCGGGGCCTTATTTCTTAGAGGCCCTTAGTCTCCCACAAGATCACCTAGTGGATTATTGACTCTAGGGGTTTTTTATGTCTACCAAGTCAGTCAAGAGGTGAGTGGCACCCTTGGAGCATGTAGTGTGTCTTGAAGGGAACGTCGCACAAGGAAAAGGGAAATAGGTGAGTGGCAGCCTTGGAGCATGTAGTACATCCTGAAGGGCACATTGCATAAGGAAAACATAAAGAGGGGAGTGGCAACCTTGGAGCACGTAGTGCGTCCTGAAGGGCACGTCATGCAAGAAAAATGGAAAGAGGCGAGTGGCACCCTTGGAGCACGTAGTGCATCCCAAAGGGAACATTGCACAAGGAAAATGGAAAGAGGCGAGTGGCACCCTTGGAGCACGTAGTGCATCCTCAAGGGCACGTCGCGCAAGGAAAAGAGAAAGAGGTGAGTGGCACCCTTGGAGCACGTAGTGTGTCCTGAAGGGAACATTGTACAATGAAAATAGAAAGAGGCGAGTGGAACCCTTGGAGCACATAGTGCATCTTGAAGGGCATGTCGCACAAGGAAAATAGAAGGTGGCGAGTGGAACCCTTGGAGCGTGTAGTGCATCCTGAAGGGAACATCACATTTTTAACTAGTAAGTAAATAAACCTAGATGGCATTAGAATGAATGATTGTCAAGTAAGTTTTAAAAACATTTTTTTTTCCCTAATAAAAATGTTGCCCAGCCTAGTGAAATTAAAAATCTAGGTCTAAGTGACACTTGTGGTCAAAAATAATAATCATAATTTAAACATGTGACGAGAAGGGGGAAGAAATTCAATTAATTTATTAAAATCAAATTACTTTGGGGGATTAAAACTTTAAAAGGGAAATGATGGTTTTTTTTTCATATGATAATCAAATTTTATTAATTAAAAAGAAAAAGGGGCAAAATGTGGTTTTTCTACACTTGCTAATTTGAGTTTTAGATAAAAAGGGAAAAGAGGAGAACTAAAAATAAATAGGAAACTAAGGGGAAAAGGGGAAACATAAAGAAAAAGGGAAACGTAAGGAAAAAGCTGAATGACTAAATTAGTAAGGAATCTTGCCTTTAAGAACTTTCTAATTATGAACTCAACTAGGAATTTAGTAAAGGCGTAAGTCATTTAAAATGTGTAAGGGAATATGGGGACACTAAGGAGAATTTTTAGGAATGCTTTTAGGTGGGTGAGGGAAATAGGAATAATTAAATAATTAATGAAATTAATTTCTAGTGCAACTAGGGGGATGGGTGACAGTTGTATGGGGGAGGTTTTTTCTGATTAATTTAATGAAAAAGAAATTAAATGGGAATTTGGGAAAGAAATCACTTAAAAACTCTATAAAAAGGATGGAGGAGGAGGAGTATGGATCAAATTTTTATGCATAATGTTACACCGCAGAATTTTGTCTTGACTGACTTATATTGTGGGATTTGGGAAACCCATCTTGGGTAACGAGTGGTAGCTCGACCTTGCGAGATGATATGTAACGTGCCTTCTCGTTACGGCAACTGCCTCACATAACAAGTGCAAATTTTTTTTTTGTGTGTGTGTGGGAAGGTAAAAATGACATTATACTCAACATCGCAACAAGAAGACAAACATAATGCATGCAGCTCATGCCACAACAAACATAATGACCTAACATAACAGCACATCAAGCACCCGAAAGAAATGTATGACATTCAATTGACAAAGAATAAGAATGACTACCCGCCCGTCCTAGCCGGCAATGGTTAGGACCTTCAGGACACATAAGCAATGCTCAAGCCCAGGTTCCCATTGATTTTGACCATTTAAGATCTTAGGGTTGGCGACTATTTTGAGGAACAATGAGGTGTCTACATCTCGCCCAACACAAGCAGACCAAGCACATTAAATGTTTACAACCAAGTACATACATTAATTAAAATGAACAACCACACCCTAAATGGGTAGCGCAAGCTAAAACGACTTCATCAACAATCAACCATTACTCAAGGTTGAAAGGTCAATATCTATGGTTTACATTGGCATTAATTATAGATCAATTAACCAGTCTAAATTCCATTAGTCAACGAGTTACCAACCGAACTTGACATGAATTACGACTCAAATTTAGCGAGCATGAGTTCTAATTAAACCATATCTAAAAATCCAACTAACATCAATTACATATCTAAATTAGCAAGTCTAAAGTTTGCAATCTAGTCTTTATTCTCGTTACTAATTTAATATTATTACCCCCCTAAATGGACAATTCTATAGTAATCCACATCTCCATCCAACTAGCTATTTACTTGACTAATCAAATTAACCATCTTAAAGTATTTTTCACTCACTATGGAATAAGGTATTTCCCCTATTTATGTGCAATTGTAGCCTCTCCTCTCCACATATGAAACAACCCTTCTTCTTTTTTCAAAAACACTCTTGAAATTATCGAACATTGACATATATAGGTCAAGTAAGATAACGGTTAATACGATAGTTTACAATGTTTAGGAAATATAGTTAAAGGTTAACCTATGACCACTGAAATTGGCACTAAAAGATAATGGGGAAATGACGATATTACTATCTAACCAAATAAAATTAACAGAGAATGAGGGTGAAAACATAAGAGGCATAGTGGTTATCTTATTGGTATATTCTTAGGTATTAATATATATAATTGAGGGATAAAGCAAAGAGATAAAAGTTTTAATACACCTGTATAATATCCATAAAAGGAATAATGGTAACAGAAAACAAAAAGATTACCAAGGATAGTTGTCACCGTAAATAAATATAGACAGCTTGGAATTTACCCAATACGAAGAAATTGAAGCGTTGTCAAGTAAATTCTATCAAGTCAGTTGAATTGCAAAAATAGTAAATGTGGCCAGCTAAAAGCTAAGCGAAGTGAATGTGTTCCCTTCGTACTCTCTACAGAAATCTATTTCCTGCTACTCTTCACTTCAATTTCCGATGCGATGCTTTTCTTTTCTTTTCCTCAGTAAAAATGCCAGATTTCATTGCGAGTGATTTTGGTCGCCTCCTCCTCCATTCAGATCATTCATCCTACTCGATAATCTTGTTTGGGATGGCAGTGGGTTGTTGGGATGTGAATTTTGACATGTGGGAGGGCGTTTTAGTCTCTAAAATGAGAATGACAATAGATCACACTGGTCAATGGTGTTTCGGTTCTTCTAGAAGTGCAAGTGAAGTAGGATGGAAGTAATTGCTGCAAATCTAAATCTAGTCTTGGTTTCTATGTTGACCATGTGGAATGAGTTGGAAAGGTTGCAAACAGAAAATAAAGAAAGGGAAAAAAAGGAAAAGAAAAACACGATTTTTGTGGTAGGAGAACATTATCTATGGTGAGTTAGGAGGGTCATGGAGTCAGTTGACCTTCTAGAGTGCAGACTTTCTATTTGGCTTGAGGAATTTGTAATCGTTGATAAGTTTTAGTCATGTTTATTGAAGATAGGGAGAAATTCCATTCATCCCTGCACGTAAGTGGCTGTCCACTGGGTCAAATGGTAGCTTCGGTAGGAACATTTACAAATTCCCTAAGATATGCAATATTATCTGGAAGGATATGCAGTGTATATATGTAGAGCCAGACCTGATATAATGAACAGTTTATTGCCCTCAAAGTTAAAACAACGCAAACATTCGATAGATAGATCCACTACCATTCTGGGGTAATAACTCGCTGTCCAAAAGACAAGTTCAATCGAAGTCCAACAAGAACGTTTCAGTACACTACCACACTATTGGCTATCAAAATGATAACGTTGTTTAAAACCATAAAAATTGGCTCCGTATATAAATTTATCCTTATGAAATCATACATGAAAAAAAAAACGAATTTTAGATCATAGTCACCAAGTAAAATGGTAGTCAATAAATTAAGGAATCCCAGTCAGTAAAATAAGGAAATTGCATTCCATACACCCAAAAAGCACAGAGATTAGTGTAATAACGCAGACGCATAAGACAATGAAACACCGACAACAGTAAGAGAGCACAAAGATCCAATGGGAATAGTAATGGAATGATTGCAAGAGTTCTATCAGTCAAGGCGCAGAGAAAAACCAACCAAGACACAAGATAAACCATACGCAAAGGTCGTTTCCAGATGGTGGAATCAATAATCATCCAAGGACAACCATCAAGGGTAGACGTCTAACAGGTTTGTCCTTCACTCATCATCCTCGCACAGGAAAGCAAGGCGTTGAGAACCATAGGTATTTTAACGCTAAGGCGACGATCGTATATCAGGCTCCTGGCTGACTGCTCAGGCGAGGACTAAGGAGCTAAGGACAAAAGGCAAACAACCAGTAAGGACACAATCAATCATAGCCAAGTGGTCAAGACATGCGGGTAAACGAAGGCCATAGGAGACAACAACCATTGAGCTAGGCTAAGAAAAGTTGTATCCATCATTTTTTTTTTAAAACATTAGTTTACTTCTCCATTAAATAAGTAGACCCAAGCATAAGTCCTAATATATTCTACCATACAAAATGAAAAGCATGCACCATTGCTTGATCACTCGCTCTGAATGATGTTTGTGCGCTCCGTGCAACTCCCTCTTGCAGACCGACGAGACTTCACCGGTACCTCCCAGCCAATGCCAGGGGTACTCTTATTCCCCCTTAGCCCCCCGAGCCACAAAAGGGCCACACACACTATCCAAATATTTTGACTAGCCACAAAAGGGCCAAGCTACCACTCCTCTCCAACCTGGGTATCCCAACTCCCACAAGCAAATCATTCAAGTTAATATTTCTACAGCGTAACATTACACAAACAGAAGAAGATCCAACCTCCATCTCCTCCCTTCATTATATAGAGTTTTGTGGTTCCTTACTTTCCTAAAATCTCGTTTAATAAAGTTTTTAAAATTTAATTCCTAAAAATTCCTCCCCATACAAGTGTCACCCATCCCCTTCATTCCTCCATAAATTAATTTCTTTAATTAATTAATTATCTTTATTTCCCTCACCCACCTAGAGTTACTCCTAGAATCACTCCAAAGTGTCCCCAAATTCTCTTACAGGTTTTAATGGCTTTCCCTATTATGAAATTGCTAGTTCATTTTAAATTAGAAAGCTCTTAAATGGTAGATATTTTACTAAGCTTGACTTTTTTCTTTTTCCCTTATGTTCCCCTTTTTCCCTTTTTTATGTTTAACTCTTTTCCTAGTTTCCTAATATTTTAGATTTTCCCTCTTTCCCCTTTTTAATTAGAACTCAAAAAGGCAGGTGTGGAAATTAACCCTTTTTCCCTTTTCTCATTTAATTGATATATCAAAAATAATAAAACAATTAATTCTCCCTTTTTTTTATTTTATTCCAACAGATTTTTGAATAAATTAAATTTCTTACTCCCTCCGTGTTACAAGATTTAACAAAGATCATACTCTTTATTTATTTATTTATTTTAATTTTATTATATATATATATATATATATATATATATATATATATATATATATGTTTATATATCATTTTTATTTTTTTTAATAAAAAGGATAAAATTTTACCACTAGAATGATTTAGACCTAGACCTTAATTTTCATGATGGGCAACATTTTATTAGGGAAAATGTTTTTAAAAATTCTTATCACATTGTTCATCCTAAGGCCGTCTAGGTTCATTCATTTATCAAAACAACGTGACATTCCTTTCAGGACGCACTACGTGCTCCAAGGGTGCCACTCGCCTCATTTGTTTCCTTGCACGACGTGCCCTTCAAGACGCACTACATGCTCCAAGGGTGCCACTCGCCTCTTTCCATTTTTCTTTCACGACATGCCCTTCATGATGCACCATGTGCTCCAAGGGTGCCACTTGCCTCATATGTTCCCTTGTGCGACGTTCCCTTCAGGATGCACTACGTGCTCCAAGGGTGCCACTCACCTCTTTTCATTTTTCTTGTGCGACGTGCCCTTCAGGATGCACCACATGCTCCAAGGGTGCCACTCACCTCTTGACTGACTTGGTAGACATCAAAAACCCCTCGATTAAATACTCCTCCAGATGAACTTGTGGGATACTAAGGGCCTCTAAGGAATAAGGCCCCTGCCTTATTGAGCGCCCCTCAGAATCATCGTGAACGACTATCGCAATCTGCCCTCATGGCATCCTAGGTCCTCTCAAACTAGGTAATCGTTAACCTACAGTTCGAGCCACGACGGGAGTGCTAGTAGGTTGTGGCAGGGCTATTTTCCACACCTCTCCCTCAACATCTCTGGTAGTCGTGCATGACCCCTTTACTCCACATGTGAGTCTGGTCGGCAAGCTATCATCAACCTGCATCATCACAAATCATGTCAGAACATATTCATATCATATCATCTAATCAGATACACTAATAGCACAGTAAAATAATCAAACCCCAATGGTACACTCCCTAACTCAATCCAGAGTCCAAGGGGTTAAGTTGATGCCTCTGCATCCTCAAGGTCCAAAATCCTGCACACTCAATAAAATCGAGTCAATAGCACCTATCTATGTCAATGAAGTTAAACCATGTCATCAACCCATGACACCTCATAATCAAAATCAAATGTTTTAATAGAATAATAATCCAGATCACTTGCGAGCAAGTGTCCTCTAAGATTAAGTTCACTCAGTGCGCTAGAGCGGGATGTTACAACTAGTTGTTCTTTGGTTTAGTGTGCATGGCCCCTTTACAGCTCAGGGAGCTCAGGAGGAATAATATTACCCCTAGCATTGACTGGGAGGTTGCAGCGAAGTCATATCGTTCGTCAAGTGGGAGATGGATGGAGTGCACACATGACAACGACTCGGAGCTGTCACCTTGGGCTATGGTACACATGCGTTTATTTAAATGGTAGGTTATTATTTTTCTTACTCTTTCATTACTGTACTTATATTGTGTAAAGAAATGTGTTTTACTCAGTGTTTTTAATCGAGAACTTAAATTCATCATAGCTTTAGACTCGTTGCTTTTAAATTGATTTCCTTGGCAACCCAATCCCTGATTGCTATGACTATTATGTTTTGTTTTATTGAGTATTATGAATAGATTGTTCTTTATCTTCCGTCCTTATCCATAGATCATCATTCCATGCCCGAGAAGTTGTCCAGGAGCCGAATTGACAATTGTCACTTCGATGTTAATAGACCTATAGATTCTAATGCAATTCTTTTATGTGTGTGGATGATGAGAGAAGGATAATGTTTTCCCAGCCATCTACCCTTACCATCTCTACGTTGATTGATTCATGGATGAACGATTGGTCTTGTGTTTCCTTGTGAATGATTAACTCCCGTGTTTGATTGTTTCTTGTTGTGATCTTCTACTGCCTTCGTTTCTCTTCCTAGAGTCATCGCTTGCATTTATTTGAGTGGTTAAACTCTGATTACACTTTGTGTTTTAACTTTTTAAACTCTAATCAAGTCTCTACACTTGAATGGTAAATATCCACATTTTCTTGTTATTGATTACATCTACATTTACTGATGATTAATCCTCGCATTCTTTTCTGAATGATTATCACTTCTTTTTATGTGAGACTGCATTTTTTTTTCTGTGACTGTGTTTTATCCATATGATGGGCAGTGTGGTAATGTCTTATCACTTTAAAATCTATATCACATATTTTGGACAACGTTACACATAGTGATACCATTCATTTATTAGCTAGTTGTGTCACGTGTTAATAGCCAACAATTCTATCAATGTGAATTGTATATCTGCATTTTTTATAAAACATAGCAAATATGAAGGACTGCCTCTTATGAATGCAAATATTAATCAAAGGTATGATGGCATTTTTTTAGTATGACTGCAAATTTATTAATTATTGACAGCGAATTACATGTAATGGTGACTGAGATTTTATTGTATATAGAGTGTGATTGCGTTTTAATTAATGTTGTGTGTCTAGATATATAATTGACAGTGAGTTTGTATAGGCCTTGTATTTATCATGTGATTTCTTATTTGAATAACAAAACAATTTCCCCTAATCCATAATGATTATTGTTAGACATAGATTTAAGAATGGGAATTTACGAATGGACAATGATCATCACATGTAAAATATATACAACGTCTTTCTTATGTAAAACGAATGATAACTACTTTCATACATAAGATAGACAATGTTTTTTTTATAGTTGATAGATAACGATCATCTTTAGGCAGTGAAATTTATGTTGGACAACGATTGGGACAACAAATTTAAACCAACAAATAAGAAGCAAACTTAAAACATGTATTCTTACATCTGTCATTGCTCTTACTTTATACAACAATTATTCTTAACTATTTCATTTTCCCTTAGTAAAGTTGTTATGAGGTCAGATCTGTACCAGCCATAGTTGGTTTCTTTATGCTTATTCTCATTTCTATTTAGTGAATAAATGGACTAGATTGCCAACTGTTTATTCTCCTTTATCAAGCATAACAGTCGTGTAACTGCTATTTTATTGGAAAGGAAAAGAACTTGAATGCAACTACATGCGTAAATATCACTTATAGAATTGAATTTTTATTTACCTTGAATACAAGGTGAAAAATAATAAAAGGACAAGATATAATTAATACTTAATACCTACGCAGCTAATGATTTATCCTACGCAGAACATTTTATTGCCTTCTGATTTAAATAAAAAAAAACTACCCAGATTTACTTACCACCTGAAAATTTTACCCCTGCAATTTTGGATTACCCGCTCATGGCAGTGGCAATAAACAAAATTAGTATTCTTGGTGGTGAGCGAATATGGTAGTAGTTTACACTGCAGCAAATGCATTTCCTTATGACAGTAAGAATTGTCATCATATTAGAACATTATGATCAAGGGTAAGTGAATTGGACAGTGGGGATTTTTACCTCAAGGTAACTAAATTAATAAATTGTTGAAGCATTCTCATGTGCTATTGTACTAAGTTCAATAATCATTAAAACAATTCCATGTAAGGGTAAGGTAAACCATTTTCTTGTAAAGGTAAAGCAAATGAATGCGATATAATGATGTAAAATGCCAACAACACAAATCATATTAAATCTCTACCACATGTCATTAAAATAATCAATAATAATTGTGGCTTATAAGTGAAACATAATGATGTGATACTGCTTAAGGGTTGTATTTTAAAAAGGAAAGGTAGGAAGGCATTTCTATTTAAAGGGAAGTAGGGAGTATTGTTACATGTTTTAAACTTTAATTGGAGGTTGCATACAGTGTGTTGATTTAGTCTTATGATGGAAAAATGTTAATGAGGTACTTATGGATTGTTTTTCAAATCTAAACTTGTTTGAAGGCAATCACCTTACACCTCGTTAGCTTGATTGTTCGAGCACTCTCATTTATATATTTTGTTTTAGTCATGACAGCCAAGTTTGGACTTCTAGTGTTTGGCTTACGTGTCATGATTGAAGGTTTAGTATTGTTTAAGTTTTCTCCTTAGTTACTATTCCACTTGACGCAAAGTGGCGGCATGATTCCTTATGATGGGATCAATGAGTGTGTTGATCGATGAGTGCATATGATAACCTGGGTGGGGTCATGCGCCTCCCGATGAGGGTGATGTTGTTTATGGAAATTGATGTCTTGCAAAAGCACTGTAATGTTTTAATGTGATTTTGTTTCTCGCTCACCGTGAAGGTTCTCTTTACCTGTGTCGCTTGAGGCTGGTTGCATTCGGATGATCTTGATGTTGTCCTTTATCGTAGTAGGCTTGGACCACTTTTGGCGGGCAAGTAGTCATTGATTTTGTCTAATTGAATATTGCATGTTTGTCTAGTTGCATGATGTGCTAGTGGCTGAGTTGTTGTTTGTTGTTTCTTGATCTGTGTGCATTGTGTTTCCATCCAATGGTGTTATTAACTATTGTCGTTGTTTCTGTACTACAAAAAAATAATTTTCCTTCGTGTTGCGTCGCATGCAGTCGTAACAATGGGGTCGTTACAAATTTACCCACCAACAATTTATAAAATTGATCCTTTTTAGTTAATTCCATTTTTTTAAATCACAAAATACAAGAGTGAGATGTGTTACCATAATATAAATTGACTTAGGGAAGGTTTAGATAAGAACATGTTTTAGAAGAAAAGGATCTAAATAATTTTTTTAACCAGAAATACATGTGTATGTAATGGGAAGGTTTAAATATTTGATAGAAATTGAATATTAAATTTTTGGGTATTATGGACCACAAAACAAAAAAATACAACAAGAGAACCAATTACGAGCCCAATGGAGCTCTGAAATATAGCATATCATGCATAATGAGGGTTATCCTCTGTAACATCCCGCTCTGGCGCACTGAGAAAACTTATTATTTGAGGACACTTGCTCACAAGTGATCTGGACTTTTATGATGTTAGACCATTTATACTTGATTATGATGTGATTGACAGATGTAACGACCTTCCTCATTAAGACAACAGCTCTGATAACAGGTGCAATTTTTTTTTTTTTGAAATTCTCATTCTAAAGATGTTGGTTGATCTTGGTGTTTCCGTCAATATGACGAATGTGAAGACAATAATATTTTTTATATTTTTGGTGTTATTAATTTGGCTGAAAGCAGAAAACTCTATATGTCTCGGCTTCTCTTGTGAACATCGATGTCAGATTGGCATTTCCAGCCTGCAAGGCTTGTAATTTTGTCTCAAGCAGATTGTTATCTTTGTTGACAGTAGAGTAGATGCCCTCGGCCAACTTATAACAGAATTCTGCATTTACCAATTCAAGATTTCATAGCACCTGAAACCATGAACTGGGATACTTTTGCAACCAGTCCCATTTCATTCTCATAAGAGTAACACCATTATTAAATAGTTCATATATTGATAATGAGTACAGGATGAACATGCCAGTGTCTTAATTATACTACTTGCCCTGCATTTTTCACAATTAATCTAGTGGATGACAGTTTATATTTTTAAACCAGTGCCTAGTTGTTCAAGCTTGAAAGACCTTGCTGACTTGGTCTTGAAATGTCTTATTGAGCCTTGCTCCAGTAAAACGACTTCAATTCATGTTGAATTACATCCACTGGTGCACATAGCGAAGCAGTAACAGTAACGCCTGTGCAGTAAAGACAATGTATGTGTGTGTAGATGCACACGCACAAATAACCAAAATAGGTCCAATACAAAATAACTACGGCATCATCTCCTGGAAGGGAAAATTAACAAAATAACAAACCAACGAGGTAAACCAATTACAAAGCCCTTGTCTGCGCCTCGCTCATTAAAATTGACATATATTTACTGTGTGTACCAATTGTACAAATCGAGCCTGTACCAATTATACAAATCAATACCCGAATGCTCCTTTAGAAAACCCTAGCCAAATTTACCCAAGTTTTGAAAAGATTTAAAACCCAAATAAGGGCGTGTTCAACCAGTTGGTTGTTGTTGTATAACCATTAGATGACCATTGCGCCCGTATCCATTAACTTTGAAGGATCTAAACTGAAAAATAAAACCCTAAAATACTTATAAGGGTTTGAAGGAATTCTGACCTAATTCGCCATGGATTGTTTCATTGATGTTGCCGCCTCCATAAAACTTCTATCTCTCCTATCCATGGCCACATCCCATTTATCACTTCTCACGTGTGTTGGCCTGCCATAAGCAGCCTTGTGTATGAAGTGCTGTCTCACCCCCATCACGCATAGAGCGCCTGCGATGATGCCTAACGGTAGCATCGCCTCCAAGAATATGAAATTCATCTTCGCCGATTTTCTTCTCTTCGCAATTACCTGCTCTTCTTCTTCTCAATATTTAATTTGGATTGTAAAGCTGAAGGTTGCGCTGGCATGCTAACATTACTAAAGCTGGAGGTTGCGCTGGCATGCTAACAGTGACATCTGAAAGTATACGTTGAGTAAATCTGAAGATACGCGCTGGAGTAAATTCTGAGGGTGTGC
>ML795442.1:405069-425903 GCA_009831015.1 Picea engelmannii
TCGTTGCTAGTGACGACTCTCAAATGTAAGGGTTCTGGAAACTGAGAACAATCATTTATTATGATTCAGAAGGAGGGGGATGGAAATTAATTATTTATGTACCTTAACTAAGGTTGGGATGGAAACTCGTCGAGCTTAGAAGTTAAACGGAGTCTTGAGTCTGTAACCAATGTCTTGTAGTCTTAGATAAATGCCCTGTCGTATAACGATTGGTTGCTCATTTAATTATGGTTGTGCTTGGATGTGTGATTTTCTTGGTGTGGTCGGTATCTATTGTCCCTTGAGTCATATTTAGTGCCCGGTCATAATAACGGTTGTTGCGGTCTGAGTCCCTGTCTTGTGCCTTCCGTAGTAGACATGGTTTCTCTTTGCCTATTGTTTCGCTGGGTTGTAATAATTGGTTGATTGGACTATTGTGTTGGGCCGGATATAGACACCTCCATATAGCCTTAGTATATAGCTCTGTGTGTGATTTTTCTGGGTAAAGAATCTAGTGTCGTATCAAGAGTCTCAGGCCCTTTAAAGGTAGGGTTTCCACTCTTGCGACACACCTGAGGGGACTACTAGTTTCTGCCTGAGCAGTCGGCCAGGAGCCTATCTGACCTTCTCTCTCTCTGGAGCAGAGAACTAAGATTAAACGCCCTGCTTTCCTGTGCAGAAATAGTAAGACCTACTACTATGGATTCTTCCCTCTGTGTTCGTACTGTGCATAGCCCAGTATGTCATTGAATGTTTGTGTAGTGTGCCTTATGTCCTTGGTCGTTATGGTTGCAGTACTTGTGTGTGCCTTATGTCTTGGGCCGTTCATTGCTTGCAACTACTTGTTGAGCACCCTTGTCCTCTTTTGGTAATATTCGTGGTTGCATCTTGTTGGTTGTTGGGTGGCGATGTAGAGTCAAGTGTGTCTATTACTTCTACATGCGCACACACCTTAACACAAAAAATTTCACCTGTTTAAGAGTCGTTTTCGTAACGAGGAGGGCGTTACATCCTCCAAGTTTTAAGTATCCATCCATATCATGCACAATGAGGTGACTCCACAAAGATTTGAGTATCCAACCATAGATGTTCCTATCATTGGGAACATAAGGTATTTGAAATCAACATAATTTAGGGAGAAATTTGAAGATTTATTCTTTGAGCAATATGGGTAGAGTGGATTTAGTTACGAGCCAATGGGCTCATCAGATGGAGCACTAGAGGATGAAGCACTAGAAGCCTGTTGAGTCCCACCATCATAAATAGTGGAAGTAGTAGGAGGTTTGTGGATATCTACATAAAGGCGTCATCTAAACATTCTATGGTATTTTTCTCCGGAATCTGGTGATATAAATTTGTGAAAAATCACAATTTTTTGTTGTTTAAATTGTATTTATGAATTCATAAATGGATTCAATAGATGCAAAACCCCTAGATATATTGGATTATAAATATGTAACAATTAAATTGTATAGATGCAACAATTTCTCACCATATTTGGAAAAAACTTAAACAGATAATATCATCGAAAAAAAAGAAGAAGCATAAAACGTTTAAACTATGAAATCTACATAAATCCTTGCCACAACATTGATTCTTTTCTCCATGGATGGGACTCACATGAAGGAGTATCACTTTCAAAACACACCCTCCCCACTATATATGTTTTCTATATGAAAGTTCCAATCATTATGTGGAAACACACCCTCTCATTCATATATATATATATATATATATATATATATATATATATATATATATATGAAATGAAATGTAAGAATCCTTTTAGAATAGAAAAGTGTTTAAATTTAAATGTTTCAACATTTTGAGTATATTTTCCATCTATTGTTAAAATATTTAATTAAAAAAAAATAAAAAAATAAAAATAGGAAAGTGATTAATTTTTAGAAAATAATAATATATTCCAAAATTAAGTGGTTTAAAGTATAAAAGAAAATAATAAATATTTAAAATAAATTATTAAAATAATGAGATTGCAATATTAAAAATAAGATATTTAAAATAAAATAATGACGCATATAAGATAATATTAAGACAATTGAAAAAAAATAAGGGATAGAATAAAGTTAGATTAATGATTATGAAATTAATGAGTATATTATTATAATGACCTTGAACAAGCCTTGATTTTCTATAGAATTGAACTTACTTTCAGTACCATCTTCAAAATGAGATGAAATGCTTTATAAGTTTCCCCAAGATATGTATTC
The DNA here is from genome assembly GCA_009831015.1 of Picea engelmannii. NCBI lineage: Eukaryota > Viridiplantae > Streptophyta > Pinopsida > Pinales > Pinaceae > Picea > Picea engelmannii. The sequence goes on from ML795442.1 coordinate 407,280, forward strand.
CATGGAAAAGAAATGCATTACCATATACAATGCCAAAAATGGTTAGAGAATCCTAAGACATTTTCCGTGTTAAAGTCACCTTACCATATTTGAATTTTTTTATAAAATTTTGCAAGAAAGCACATAATACTAATTATAAAAAAAAACACTTTATAAGTTATGTTAATAAATCAAATTGTTATCAAAAGTATAGTATTATTGAATTCTTTTCATATCAATGTAGAACAAATATTTTATAAACAATAATAATTTAATTTAAGATTATAATTTATTTTTGTTAAACTAGTGTTTGAGACACCTTTGATCATGGGAGAAGGGACTCCTATGTAATAATTTGATTTCTTATTTACGAATGTGTGCATACTCTATACTCTTTATTTATTAAAATTTATGACTTCCAAAGAGGAAACACATATTCTTAACTATTAGGCTCACTAGAGCTATACAAGGTGATATGTCATTATAGAAACAATTTTTAATATATTATATAGTTAACAATTATTATTTAGAGAGAAACTTATTTCTTATGACTCCTTTTACAATTACCCCCTAACATTTTAGCATTTTAAAAATGGTACTAACTTCTACTTATTATGATCCTAGATGTAATATACCCCATAATATTTATCAACTTTGACATAATCACCTCTTTGCATAATGTGATCCTAAAGACATTAACCCCTTAATACACTATAACCCTAAATATATTAATACTTTGATACATTTTGACCCTTGACTTCTCTGAACCCTCATAAAATCACCCATTTCTCACCATATTAACCACATTGACCAACTAAACCCCACCTCTCTGACTCACTAACATCGTTCCCTCTTACCCATTATTCATGTGGCCTCATAATTCCATAACCCAAAAAATCCTAACCTAATAAACCTAGTTACCTATTAACCTGGTATCCTTTGTTACCATGGTTAACTAAGTCTATCATGGTTTAATCATTGATTATGCTTGATATAGTGACCCATTGATTCATAGCCCCCTAACTATATTTACCTATGTTGACCATATTGTCTATATAAAATTTAATCACTATCGTTCACCATATTAACCACGTTGTTCTACTAACCCTAACTAGCTCACCCACTTATGGCATGCCCATGTATCTACTAATCCATTAACGTCTTCACTTGAAAATCACATCACCCAAAATCATCCTAACATGATAAGCCTAATTACTCATTTGGACTTCACCCACATTAAGAATATTGACCATCATTAATCATTGTTGAACTTGTTTGAGTATGATTGACCTTGGTGACCATGGTTCACCATTGTTGATGACGATTGAATTGGTAATACACTAACCCTTAAAACCCAACCCATGTTGAATTATGTTAACTAATTCAAATCACTTTCCATACCACCCACCCTTGACCCACTTACTAACCTGTTAACCACCTAATCTGCTAATCCCCCCACCTACTAATATCAATAACTATTAATTCGTTTGACTATCATTAAGTATGTCAATAATTTTTTACCATGATTGATTATTGATAATCATAATTGACGAGTGGTAAATTAAACAATCTTAATATTTTATATGTAAAAATGATCTCTCATGTTCAAAGTGTTAGAAGATGAGCTAGATCACTAAATGATGAGATCCTAAATAGGGATTCTTACCCCGCATGATATGGGTAACTAAAGAGATCATGTCTCAAGACCCACAGGTAGCATACATGGAGTACTGAGAGTCAGATTGACCAGCAGAGCCTGTAGGGTCCCTTTTGTTCATGATAGCATCATCATTCATCACCAACAACAGAGAAACATCTACTACATCATCTTGGTCCCAAAAGACAACAAGTATTTCTTCATGAGGTAACAAGTCTTGTGTCATGGTAAGTGACACTTTAATATTTGAAGAATTTGAATGTGTTGCAAATAATCCTTTCTTGATTATGAAATGTTTTCTCAGAAATTATACCTTTTTTTCTAATTTCACCTTGGTGGTTTTCATTGTGTCCTAGCAAGTTGGTCACCCTCAGGATAAGGGTTGCTACTAGGTAGTTCCTTGAAGGGTCATCGTACCAGTCCTATCCAATGGGGACTTCACTTATTGAACCTTTGACATAGTGCCTTTGTTCATGGGATATTAAATAATACCCCTAATTTAACTAGATATTGATAAATAACTACCAAAATCCTTTTGTTGAATGCCCCTCCCAATACATATTTCCAATAAAATAAACCCCCATTTTTACTATATACCCCTTTTTTATACCCCCTAAGACCCAATATCCTCCCTACAATACCTATAATATATTGGCTGTAATTTTCACAACTTAAAAACCCCCTTGATGAATGAACATGATAATATATTAGTCAATAAGGTGAATCCCCTATGTCTCATCCATGCTTACCATTTTTCGTATTTATTCCCTTTTATTTCCTCGTCTTTTGGGTTTCTTGGTCTATTGACCCAAGAAGGGGTTGTACTTCATTTCATGGGAAGATGGGGCTAAAATCCCAGAGGTGTTGTAGCTGGAAAAATATAAAATCCAATATTATCCTTGTAGATGCTCACCTTCAATTCTTGGGAACAATGAAACACTTCTCCAAAAAATGAAAGGCCTACAAAATAAATCATATAATTAATAAATTTCCTTCTTGTTGAGGAAATACATTTGCGGTGTCCCTTACTTTCATTGCATATGGAACTCTGTGTGTTTCTAGCTTCAACTGGCATTGTGGTACTCTCTACTTTCCATTACACATATTACTCAAGGTTTTGGTCCTTAATCTATTAATGGAAATAAAGGGCTTGGAAAAATGTTGCATCGCAGATGAAGGGCAACACACCCTCTACAAAGGAACCCATAAATGAGATAATACAAACCCTTGTATGTCAATAAACCCATGCCTACAAGTCTTTCCCCAAATCCACCTCACACTCACAACATGACTTAGATAGCTTCTCCTTGGGAAACACCCTTAACCTATGGATTGGTTAACCCAATAGGGCACCTTGACACCCCTCCCATACCTAAATTAGGAAAATTTTATAAGGTACTTGAGCATGTGTTTAATTTGAAAATGGGGATTTGATGCACATGTTTGGGTGTTTCTCTTATTAGATGTGGCTTACTTGGCATCATTCATATGACTTTTGAACACTTGGAGGGCATACGTGTTTGTCTTTCTAGGGCCTTTCCCACAAGATGGATGTTAGGGCCCACATTTGGGGCACCCTTTGATGATGAGTGTTGCACCTTGATGATGGAGGATGTTGCCTTTGGAGACATATTAGCCTGACTAGATGATGAGACTCCACTCTTCTCCACTTAGACGATATCCTTTGGAGGCCTAGACAATACCCTTATATCCCTTGACGTCACCTAGGGGCTAGGGTTTGATGGCTTAGATGTTGATTTGCTGGGAGGAGGCATTTGGCATTGACCTTGGCATATGGGAGAGCGACACATGGCCTTTGGAGGCCCAACATTCCACATTTCCATCCTTGATGTCACATCCTAGAGCTCAACATAACCCTCAAAAGGCATCACGTCACCCTTGTTAGGGTGATATTTTATGTAAATTTCATTTTTTGTAAAATGTAAAGGGAAATTAGAGGGGTCGACCCTCTTTTATTTTTATGTTGACAATTTAAGTGGACAAATAGGTCAATGAGGCGTCATATAAATACACCTCCTTGACATTTCATTTTAACATCACAATGTTCCTCACATAAGTGAGAGAAAGGTATGAAATTTTTTGCTATTTTGGGGGGTTATTGGCTCTTTTACTCATGCGCTACTATATTTTGGAGGACAAGTGTGGAGCTCTCTTTGATGATATTTGGATAAATTTTCTGCAATTAGGGGTTGTTCTTGTCAAATCTTGGTGAAGTAAGTAGAATTCTACAATTTCATTTCATGTTGTTGAATGCTTATGGTAAATTTTACTTATTCATATTGAAGAATATTTCTTGGAAAAAACCTAAGAGAGGAGAATAAGTGCTTCCTCCTCTCACAAGGCTAGTTTAATCCATAATTTGTGAAGGAATTCCTACCTAGATTTAAACTCCTAAAGCCCTAAAGTGCTATCACTGTAGGAGTTTGATTCTAGACTCTTGATCATTATTTTATTTACGAAATTAAGAAGGGGGAAAAGGTTGTTGGAGCTCAAAAGTGCTTGCACTCTAGCAACCCTTCACTTTAAGGATTGAAATATAAGGCCCTAATGTGATACCACCTTAGATTTCAAACCCTACATCTTATATGTTGCTATTATCATTCTGCAAAATGAATTGTATTGTTGTTATAAAATAATCTGTATCCCTAAAGGAACTAATCTACTTCCCCTCTTGTGAAGGAAGTGATCAAACAACTCTCTATCCTTATTCTCTAAGTATTTTTACTAACTTTGCTATCTCTAACCTAAGCTAATTCACTAATTTTAATTTTTTTGTTGAAAAATATTGTTTCAACCATCTAATTCACTCTAATTTGTTGCATACATCATTCTAACAACAATCTAACATACTCATAAATTTCTTGGAATAATTGGGTATTGATCCATTGGATCTTTCCTAAGTTTTCCTTGTTAATTCATGCAATTTTGATCTCTTTCAATTGTTGTTGTTACAAAACTATAATTGATGTTAGGAATTGTTGTACTGCAGCAATTTTGTACCAGCCATAATAGATTTCATTTGTCTATTGTCTTTTTAGGTGTAGATTACATATTGATACTTGGAAATCATCATACATATGTTGTAATTTGTTCTTGTTCCGGGAAGGTACTTGAAACATCTTCCACCTCATCAATTTCATAGATGTAGACTTTTGACTTAGGTGATCAACAAAGGGGGTGTTAGGCTTGGCTACAATACTTTCTACTTTGGTCCCTTGAGGTCATCAAGGAATCCTCCCCTTTGGTGGACCTTCTCCATCATTAAAACATGGGGATCTATTACTAAGGTGACATTGGTAGGATATCCTATAGTTACGTAACGTTTGGGGTACTTGTGGGCTTTGCACAAGTACAAATCGTGCAATAACAAGGGTGACTCACATAACTCATATCAAAGAAAGATACTTAAAATAACATAATATGATATTGTCAATGAACAATTGGTGCATTTATTACAATGGATTTCACATCCTTATATATGATTACTCGTACAGAAAGTAATTTCCACTTTATGGGATAGATCGCTATATAGAAAAAATGAACAAAATCATAAGCTATTACCTAAAGTCATAAAGTGACACTATTACAATAATAATCCTTATATCCCTTATATCCCAACATTCCCTTTCAAGGATTACAATATTGAAATCAAAACATACTAACAGAAGATAAAAAAACACACTAAAAATTAAAATGTCAGAACCAAAAATTCTTCACAAGATTATTCTTTGAAAACAATTATTGGATCAGGTAGAGCTCCATCAAGCTACCTTGTGACCCTTGTAAAGGTGTATCTTTTGAGTTGAATTTTCATGTTCCCAATTTCCTCCTCCCCAAAATCCTAAATTATGAATCTCCTAAATTATTGGACAACCATCCATGTCAAGCTACATTCACAATTATCCATGAAATTGTTTCATGATCCTTGACATGGATGATTGTCCAATAACTTAGGAGAGTCATAATTCAAGATTTTGGGGAGGAGGAAATTGGGAACAGGCTAATTCAACTCAAAATATACACATGTACAAGGATCACAAGGCATCTTGATGGAGCTCCACCTGATCCAACAAGTGTTTTCAAAGAAGAATCTTGTGAAGAATGTTTAGTTCAGACATTTTAGTTTTTAGTAAGTGTTTTTTATCTTTCGTTAGTCTGTTTTGATTCCCAAAATTCACAAAATCCTAAGTTATTTGAGCAACCATCCATGATGAGCTTTATCTACATGAGATCACTTTTTTTTTCAAGTTGTGATCTTCTTAAAATGCATAAAATGTAATTTATTCAGTAAGGTCATGACTCATTATCATTATAATCATCCAATGGATATTTAGTGATGAATGGCTGCATTTTCCACATGTGGTTTGTCTTTGATTTTCCCTTGAGAACATCATTAGCTCAAAACCTATAGTTCTACCATGTGTGACCCATTTTCTTGCAATAATGGCATTCCATGCCCCTTTTTTATTTAACCAATATACTCTAATTGTATATTGAGTGTAATCCAATCTCAGGTTGAGTATCCCCTTTTGTATCACCTACAATGATTCTCTTCTCTCCATCTAAGAGAGATGAAATCGTGTCTTCTAGAGTGTGAGAAGAGATCTAAGCGAGAGTTAAAATAATATTATTATACTTGGAAGCCAAATTGTTTTAAAAAATGCCTTTAACATCCTCTTCATCTACATTATAAGAAATTTTTAATTATTTATATCACTAGACACAGTAGTCTCAACAGACATTTTAAATCTAAACAATTATAATTTCAATGAGAATTTTTCATTTACAACTTTTGCACTAAAACAATTGTTCAACTCATCTCGTATTCCTTTAGATGAATTTTCCAAATCAACATGATATAATTCTAGAGCAAGACAAATAATGGTCTTGGCTTTATCATCTCTACTTTGTCACTCAATCAATTTATTAGGTTAAGTAGGTTATGCTTCAGTTCTTTTAACTACTCCTTGCAAATTTATGTTCATTAGTTGCATTTAAAATTTCACCTTCCAAGTGTGGACATTGAGACCATGATTTCTCCTAGTATATGTTAATACAACCTCAAAACTTCAATGTGCAACAACATCATCTTGTGTATATAAAACCACTAATTACAATAACTCATTGATGATTTTGGTGATTTTTAAAGAAACAAATTTCCACTTATACATGATGTTTTTGAATCCTAAACCATTAACATATTTTCTTAACATATTTTCTTATATCAAAGAAAGAAAAGAAAAAATTATAAATCCTTAAAAAAAATAGTATTATTATTAATTTTGTCTTTTTAAGATTTGTTTGATAAGTTTATTTTAATACAATAACATCAAATAGTGATACAATTAAAAACCTATCAATATAAATATTTTAACTTAAAAGGTGGATGTCTTTCATAAAGTACTCACTCATTAATTTTATCAATTGAATCAGAAAAAGTGGATGTCTTTCATAAATTACTCAGTCTTATTAATTTTATCAATTTAATACACATCATGACATAAAAACATTAAAAACGAGGAAGGAATGACAAACCTTTTATAGATGAGACAAAGTATTACTATCGTTAATTTTGTATTTTAATATTTTCTTTAATTTATTATTAATTTTGTTATTTCTAAATGTCTTTTTTTTAATAAAGTTATTACAAATATCACACTATGATATTCAATAAAATACTTATTAACATTAACTTTATCTTTTTTTAATTATGTGTTTAATAAACTCTTTTTAAATTTTTTAAGGTTTTTATTATTTACTTAATAAACTTATTTTTTTAATTTAAATTACAATAAAAAAAAAATAACATAATCAATTATTTTATTATTTTATAAAAAAAAAATATTAATTTTGTTATTAGTCTCAGTTGTAGGTATAGAGGGACTATAGCAATCGATAATTCGTTGACTACATATTAGTTTGTCCTTTGACCCGAAATATATGCACAATACCTATTGTTGGAGCTATGGAATTAAAAGCATATATTTTTAGATAATAAAAAGTACCATATATGTATTCATCTGATTGGATAAGAGATTGGAGGTCTTATTGTCGGCTTTGTTATTCCCAATGTTTTATATGGCAACATATCCAAACTTTTTCTCGTATACAGTCTTTGTTAATCATATAGTTTTCCTCTATATTGCTTGAAGGTGGATTAATGCTAGCATTAGCTCGAATGTTTGTATTAGCATTTTCTACTAGCTGGATATAGGCATAGAGGGACTATAGTGATCGACAATTCGTTGACTACATATTAGTTTGTCCATTGACCTGAAATATTTGCACAATACCTATTGTTGGAGCTATGAAATTAAAAGCATATATTTTTATATAATAAAAAGTATCATATATGTACTGATTTGATTGGATAAGAGATTGGAGGTCTTATTGTCGGATTCACTATTCCCAATGTTTTATATGGCAACATATTCAAACTTTTTATCATATATAGTCTTTTTTAATCATATATTTTTCCTCTATATCGCATGAAGGTGGATTAATGATAACATTAGTTCGAATGTTTCTATTAGCATTTTCTGGTAGCTGAATATATCCGTAAGTTTTGATATGTACTAAGCATATTGAAATGTTTTGATATCCAAGATTTATAGTGATTGAGAATTCCAAAGTTTATAGTGTCTTTGCCAGATGTATTTTTGTTGAAATGTATTGACACTTATTCTGAGATGCCTCAATAGGCCTGACAGCTTAAATGTTTAGATGACGCGACGTCCTCCAATAGCCCTGACATATTAAATGTTTGCATACTACGAGGTCCTTAGACAACCTGACAGCCTTAAATGTTTATGTAAATACGGTTCTCAGAGTACATTTTTCGTCGAAAATTTTCTATACAGTTATAGTGAATTTGCAGACTCTTGTTTGTCCACGGCCAGTTCAATAGCCATTGTATGTTTCATCTTTCTTCTGCCTTTGCAATGCAATTTCATACTAGTTGAAGCTGCACACATTGTTTACTGGTTTAGTGAGTGCTTCTTCTTCGTTGGTTTGTCAGTTGCTAGTTGTTGTTGATTCGTTCACGATTTGACCTGCGCTTCTGAATTTCATCGTTTCAGAGTAAGTTTCAATGCAAAAGTTTCATTTTGTATTCCTTGTTTGTTGTTCAGTGTTTTCAGTTTGCAAGTAAGAATGTTTTCTTATTTATAGTGGCATGCTCCTTGTGTGTTTATGGTTCCTTCTATGCTTGGGATACAGTTTCGTAATCGTTGGAGATACATATGTTGTTTACTAGCTTGGAGGTTCTTGCTGGTTTGTTGGTTTGTGGGTTCTTGGTTTTGCTTGTTTGCCTCAGGTTTGCACTTTAGGGCTCGAGGGGTGTAGTTCGACCTGTTAATTCTTTCTTGCTAGTTTGGAACTTGTTTTGATTTGTTTGATTCCGCCTTGCAAGGTTGGGGTCTAGCAACAGTGGTTGGAGCTTTTCGTTTTTTCTTTTTTTTTGGATTATTATTGTTTTTTGGGGGTTCTTTACGGTGTTTAGCTCCTGCACCCACGAGTCGACATGAAATTGTGTTATTTTCCCTATCTTTCGAGGCCGATATCTATTATTCTGTGATATTTTGCTAGTTCTTAAGTGCTTCCATGAAAGAAAATAGTTGCATGCAAAATTGTTCGAGGATTACATGCGAAATTGCAATATTCATTGTTTTTTTGTTGGAATAAAGCATATGCAGGCTACATTTACAAACCATGTATGGTCAGGTGTGCAGATATGAAATTACATGTTCTTTCTCATATACATATATTGGTGTGCACACGCTACAATTTGTTTTGTGCTTGATATATGATATGTGCAACAAAGATTCTTCAAGTTTATATTTGGATGTCTGGAATCATATCTAGGTAGTTTTCCATGGAAAACCGAAAACTTGTATCATGGGCATAACAATCTGTGTAGAGGATAAAGAACATGTATTTCCATTGGTGGAAGCATATCTGAATAAATTTCCATGGAAAACCAGAAATCGTTTAGCTACGGCCATGCAATTGCATGATATTTTGTACCTTGTAATATATTTTGGGCAGGGAAAAAAAATTATGAGTTTACAGCCATGGATAGAGAAGCGCAAAGGTTCATGTTTCCTCCTATCTTCTATAGTGTTCGTGGAGTCTATTTTACTGTATGTACATATTTCTTGTTCTCTGGTGAATACCATCTTCCATTGATGTTCATTGTATTTTGTGTGTTCCCACATCCGAACAAACAAAATAGCTAGAGAAAATGAGGAAGTCTTCACTGCATCGATTGAAGAGGATATATAAAGGTGCATGCTTCTACTATTATTTCATATTGTGTTGTCTTGTATTTCATTTAGGGTCTGTATATATGTTTCGTTACATGCCTTCCTGCATACTAACTTGCTTCATTTCCGTTGTGTTGTCGCTGCATTGCTACATTTAAAAAAACAGGATAGCTGGATATGAGGATGGGCTCTTTCACGGGTAAATAAGCCTCTTTCTCTTCATTTTACATGTCTATCTTCATTATAAGTTATCTTCAATGCATGCCTTCCTGCATACTAAGATATTTCATGTTCGTTGTGTTTTCACTACATTGTTGGATTTAAACAAATAGAATGGTTGGACAAGACAATGGACTCTTTGGTGAGTAAATAGACCTGTTATTTTAGATGTATGTCTTCATACTAAGTTGGATTCATGTCCATTGCATATTCAGCGTTGTTGCCTTGTAAAAAACAGGTTGCTTGGACAAGGAGATGAATTGTTCTGTGTAATATTGGATAAATCCGTAGGTGCAGACACTAACCGATCTCCCTAGATCCACCTAGATCTAGAACAAAGCAAGACAAAACATGACTCTTTCCCTAGATTTTGACCATTGAATTAAATAGGAGGCAATAACTAATAACATACCTTATTATCGCTTCCTATGGTCTTTGTTGCTCCCGCTTCTCTCCAGTGCTCTCGTGCAGTCAAGACCAAGACAACACAAACCAGCCAAAGTGAAGAAAGCATAATCTATTCAATGGTCAATCTATGTGTATGATCAAGGAATTATACAATAAAGTAGGAATAACTTTATGGGAAAGGGACATATTACTGTATCATATTAATGGAAAGTGAAGATTACAACTTGAGCCTTCATGTCACAAACTTCCTTTCGATGGCCCTTGGCTCCGACACACACACTTTCTCACTTGCATGAAGAAGATCAACCCCTTTGGATAAACTTGTTGGAGTCTCCAAGCTGTTGTAGCTTCAATCCTTCACACAATTCTTTCACTAATTCTCCAATGAATCTTGCTTAGCCTTTTCCATAAGAATTCCCTCAATATATAAGAGAGAATGAATTAGTTACTTGGATAAGAATGATCCCAAAATATCATGGAATCTAGTACTAGGATAACCATTTGAATGCCATCTCATCCTTCTAGAAGATTCCCTTCTAGAAGCATCGAGAATTCATCTGTTTCCTTGCTTTAGAAAGAGTTCACACCCTAGCAGTTCAACACAGTGCGAACTTATTTCACCCTGGCTTAAGGTAGCCTGCGAGAATCATGCATTCTCGCAGGAAAATATACTAGCAGCCTGCGAACAGTCTTCAAAAATGAGTTTTCTGGAAGAGATGAAAATAGCTTTTTCTCAGGAGAAAGTTCTTATGAAGAGCCTGACTACACCATCATTAATACATCATCATGATGACCAAAATCATGGGTAATAGAATCCCCCCCAAAGTATGAGGTTGGAACCAGTGACAGTCGATAGACTTTGTAAGCTGCATGTGTGTGTCGAGAACCAGGAGCACACCTAATCGGAAACCTGCAAACAACCAAGCATATGCAGAATATCATATATATCAATTATGAGGTAGGCATTCCCAAACTCAGATCATAGACTGATGACATTAGTCGGAGCCAAAGGTCATCAAAAGGAAGTTTGTGACATCAAGGATCAGGTTGAAATCTTTACTTTCCATTAATATGATACAGTAATATGTCCCTTTCCCATAAATCTATTTCTACTTTATTGTATAATTCCTTGATCATATACATAGATTGACCGTTGAATAGATTGTGCTTTATTCACTTTGGTTGGTTTGTGTTGTCTTGGTCTTGACTGCACGAGAGCACTGGAGAAAAGTGGAGAAACAAAGACCATAGGAAGCGATAATAAGGTATGTTATTAGTTCTTGCCTCCTATTTAATTCAATGGTCAAAATCTAGGGAAAGAGTCATGTTTTGTCTTGCTTTGTTCTAGATCCAAGTAGATCTAGGGAGATCAGTTAGTGTCCGCACCTATGGATTTATCCAATAACAAAATTGGCGTTCATATGTTTAAGAGAAGTCCATATGAAACCTATATTGAGTCATCCATCTGCAGTTATCCATTCTCTCTGTGTCGGCCTTCCCTGTGTCCAATCCAATTCACATCATACTCTATTTCACCTTCAAAATCTGTTACTCATTTCGTGTCATTGATGGGGGATACATCAAGGCCCTCCTGTGACGAGTTTTGTTCCATCGACTTCAGCTCATTATCCGGAATCAAGACTTAGAAATTATTTGGTACCTTGGATCTTGGTACCTTTTGAGTAACAACAGCCATAAAATAAAGCACTTATAAAAATTGATTAGACGTTTTTATATTTTCTGGTAGCAAACCTACATTAGATTAGTTTTAGAGATTTGGAATAGGTGTGAACAATAACTTTCCAAATCTGCAAAAAAACATAGAATCTTGAGTTAGGGAGCAGTTAAATCCACTTATTACATTTTTTCCTAGGAAGCCCTTCTAACACAAGGGTCAATCACAAGGTCACATTGAGACTAGCAGAGTTACTCACCCTGCTTTGTTGGTCTTGGTGTAGAGATTACATGTATTATGGAGGGTTCTTAAGAGGTATACCCACAATGATGAGTGTAAGCCTTTCAAGTTTATTTCAGGCTAGATACCCTGCCCTTGCGCGTCGATCAGACTATCGACTGTCCCCCCAGGATTTATTGTTGTTGGTGGTGACCTTAGTGGCCTTTATATCTAGGTTCTTTACACGAGGTGACTGTGGAGGGGCAAGTCTTCACGGTACCTGGAATCGATGTTGGCCAAACTCAATCAGGCTCCTTGGAGGGTATACCCACAATTATGTGTGGGAGCTTGCACCAGGGTGTAAGTCCATTAAGCAGATTGTCAACGTAACTTTTCCACCCGCTCTGTCTCATCCCCTTCTTACTTTGTTCTCGCGACGTTGGATTTCATCACCAACTAGTGCGTTCATTGTGAGAAGGTTTTGTTTGTTTTCTTGCTTCCTAGATTTTTAGCGTGTGCTACTTGTTTTCCCTAGCAGACTCTAGGTTGGATTTATTTAATGGTGTCAGTTCCCGGAATGACCAATGAAGGAACCCCTGTTCCAGGGGAACCTTTTATTTTTCCTTCCTATGGAAACATCGGTCCTCCTCACATCGCTACTTTGAGCCTTCCAGGTCTCACTATTGGATTGTTGGTGTGGTTGTTTTCCACTCAGGTAATCTCAAATGCAGTTAGTGCTTCAATAACAAGCACTTCCCCCCAAGAGCATCAACCTCATGTTGATCCTTCACCTTCTTCACCAATAATTTCTTCTTCTCCTTCTTCGCTTGCAAGGTCTCCTTCCGTTTCATATTCTTCATCGAGTGAAAGTTCCGAAGCTAGTAACCTGGTGAATAAGAAGAAGAAGAAAAGAAAGATTAAGAAGAAGAAAGATAAACAAGGGTCAAAACCTCCAACCACTGTCAGCCGTGTTGGAAAACAACCAGTTACTGTTAGTCGTGCTAGGAGTGTTGATGATGTCAAGATCACCCAAACAACCCGTAAGCCCAAGTACCCTTGTAGGCTTTGTAAGGGTAGCCATATTCTTAAGGATTTCCCTGGTCTACCTAAGGTTATAGAAGCATGGTCTACACATCCTCACCAACCCATATCGTTAGCCTCTGAACAACATGTTGATGACCTCCTATCAACCAATCATGATACAGTTGGGAAGAAGAAAAGTAGAGTCAAGTTCCTGTGTATGTTATGCAAAGGGAGTCATCTCACTCACCTTTGTTCTCGAATGGACGAAGCCTCAAAATTACTGGAAGAAATGACTGTTTCACAGCCTCAACTTCCAGCTGCTTACCGTAAGCTTTCTCTCAACCCACCTGTATTTGATGGAATGATCACTCTGGTCACTTCACCGGTCAATCCGGTTAATCATGTCAACAATCTAGTCACGTCCTTACTTGAACCAGTTGAAAATGTGGTTGATCTGATACCATCCTCGGTCAACCCCACTCTCCCATTAGATATTGACACCTAAGCGGTCGATCTATTTCCACCTATCGACCCCATTCTCCCTTTGGAGAATGAAACTCAAGTGGTCGATCTGATCTCTCCATCGGTCGATCCTACTCTCCCGCTAGAGAGTAAACCCGATACTGCCCACATTTTTCTCGTTGATACAGAATCTCACGTGCCGAGGGGTATTCCTCCTTCTCCCATGGAACCCCCTCCAAGTAATGAGGCCATCTGTTTTGATTGGGGTGTGCTAACTGGACCTCGTCTTCCCTCTCACATTCCTTTCTAGATTACAATGAAGGTTTGTGGTCAAGACGTTCCTCGGACGTCGATAGATGAAGGTTCATCTGTTAGTATTTTGTCCTCTATTGCTTGGCAAGCCTTGGGTTATCCTCCGCTTGCACCAGTTACACAAAATCTGTTATCTTTTAACAAAAGAACTAGTCAACCTTTAGGGACCCTTCCTCAGTTTCCTGTAACTTTGGAAGGGAAAATTGTCTTTATTGACGTCATGGTAGTCCCATACCCCTTGGATTTCTCTTTACTCCTTGGGCGAGATTATGTCTATGCCATGAAAGTTATTGTGTCTACTCTTTTTCATGTGATATCTTTCCCTCATGATGGACGGGTTGTGACTGTTGATCAACTTTCATTCATTGACCCTGCCTGGATTGCCTCCCTGAATGGTTCTTGTATGCAGATAGTATCGCCCCTGCCACAGGTCAATTATGTGGCGTTGTTGCCCATGGCTTCAACTTCTGATGACTTAGATTCAGTAGTTGACATGGTGATATCTTTGATAGGGTTGTTAGAGACTGATCTCTTTACTCCTGTCACAACCCTCGACATGGTGTCCTTCCAGAGTGTGTTTCTTCCTTCAAATGAAGACCTCTTGGAAGCTATGACCAAGTTTTTTCCCTCAACATGGTCTCCTTCTGGAGCATTGTCCTCTTGGAATACATGATCAAGGAGGTCTTTGAGCATGGTTTTTTTATTTCAAGCTCGTTAAAAAATGAAACCATATCCAAGGATAGTTTTTTCATCTTTGAGGCAACCTCGTTAAAAAATGAAAAAAAGGTCTTTGAGCATAGTTTCTTTTGCTTTCAAGCTCGTTTAAAAAATGAAACCACTTACAAGGATAGTTTTTCCGTCTCTGTGGAAACCTCATTTAAAAATGAAATAAAGGTTACGAGCATAGTTCTTGTTTCTATGTCAAGCTCGTTAAAAAATGAAATAGTGTTCCCCCTCTCTGTTTGAGTCAAGTCCTTCATCTAGTATTTGAAGCTTCATTTCCTCCACCTTTGTTGTTGGATGAAACAAAGCTTGGGGGGGGAATACTTCCAGCCTCTAGACTTCATGTTGAAGTAGCGCCACTAGTTTCTTAAGATGGGGGTTAAGTACCAACCTTCCATGTGTTATGCATTAGGAAGTAACAAGCATAGCTTTCTCTAGTTCAAGCTTGCGTAAAAATGAAGCTAGGGCCAAGCACAGTTTTGTTTTGTTTTAAAGCTTGTGTAAAAATAAAAACAATCCTGAGCTTAGTCTTTATTCTTTCTCATGCTCGTAAATACATGAGAATAAGTTACCGAGCTTAGTCTTTGTTCTTTCTCATGCTCATAAATCAATGAGAATGTAACTGAGTATACTTTTATCACTTTTTTGGACTCATAAAGGTTATACGAAAAAGGAACCCCCTAGAGTCCTCTTTAATCTCTTTTCAGACTCTCTAAACATGAAAAGATCACCGAGCGACCTTGCTATTTTCAAGCTCGATAAAGTATTTGAAGTAAGCGTCTGGTGAGTGATAATTTATCTCTTTTTCGAACTCATCCAGACTATTTTAAGAAAAAGGAACTGAGAGAGTTCTCTTTTAAGTGTTTTTCCAAACTCTATAATCTAGAAAAACCTTCGAGTTTTCTATCTCTAGACTCGTTAAACAAACATTGACAGACCCGTGATGGGACCGAACCACTCCTTCTTAGGGTTTGTTAAACATACTCCGAGGGACTCATCCGAAGGATGAGCTTACATCAACAAGCATATGTTATCCTCCTCAAGCTTGCGTAAAAATAAAGAGGTACTCGCCAGAAATGGTGGGGGAAAAATTGGGAAAGGGATATGTTTTCATCTTTGTATTGATTGGAAGTAAGTGTCACTCTTGAACATGACACCCCCTATTCATCATTTGAAGCCAGTTTGGGAAATCTATTTGTCTCTCATTCGATTTATTACAAGGTCATTCCCTGTGTCATATTTGAGTCAATGCTGCCAAATAATTGGTCGTGTCATTCATATGTTCAAGAGAAGTCCATATAAAACCTATATTGAGTCGGCCATCTGTAGTTATCCATTCTCTCCATGTCGGCCTTCCCTGTGTCCAGTCCAATTCACATCATACTCTGTTTCACCTTCAAAATCTGTTACTCATTTTGTGTCATTGATGGGGGATACATCAAGGCCCTCCTGTGACTATTTTTGTTCCATTGACTTCATCTCATTATCCGGAATCAAGACTTAGAAATTATTTGGTACCTTGGAGCTTTCATGCCTCAATGGCAGGTTTCCTCACTTTCGATAGTGGGTTTACATCATTGACCCCTAATCAAAATATTTCATCAGATGTTCAACTTCAACTCATTTATTCACACTCGATGGATTGTACTATGGTACCTTGGGAGTCATTGACATCAATGGCGATTTCCCTCACACTTGTTAATGGTTTCATCAATGACCAGTAATCAAGTGGTTTCTACCATGTTCAACTTCAACACATGTAATCACATGGTTAGATTTGTACTTTGGGTGACGAAGTTGAAGACCCTGGATGTCATCTTTGCAATCCAGGTTGTGATGGAGTATGTATAATTTGCGACACATAGATCCACTGTGTATGTCTCATGGCTATGTCGTCTTGATTTGAAATTTCTCGCATAGATCCACATTGTATTCCGGTGGCTATGTTATATTTTGATGGCATGGATCCACAGTGTATGATTGGTGGCCATGACCCATGTCTATAATGTCATCAGTATGTGATCTGAGTATGGGAATTCCTTGATGTATTTATGATGGTGTACTTAGGCTCATCATAAGAACTTTCTCCTGAGAAAAGTTACTTTCTTCTTTTTCTAGAAATCTCATTTTTGAAGGAGGTTCGCAGGCTGTTAATACATTTTCCTGCGAGAATGACCTATTCTCGCAGGCTTCCTTAAGCCAGGGTGCGAGAAGTTCGCATTGTGTTAAACTGCCAGGGTGCGAAATCTTTCTAAAGCAAGGAAAAAGATAAATTCTCGATGCTTCTAGAAGGGAATATTCTAGAAGGATAAGATGGCATTCGAATGGTTATCCTAGTACTAGATTCCCTAATATTTTGGGATCATTCTTATCCAAGTAACTAATTCATTCTCTCCTATATATTGAGGGAATTCTCATGGAAAAGGTTAGGCAAGATTCATTGGAGAATTGGTGAAAGAATTGTGTGAAGGACTCAGCGTTGAACAGTAGCTTGAAGACTCTAGCAGGTCTATCAAGAGGATTTGATCTTCTTCATGTAAGAATTGAGAAAGTGTGTGTGTCAGAGCCAAGGGCCATCGAAAGGAATTTTGCGACATCAAGGCTCAGGTTGTAATCTTTACTTTCCATTAATATGATATAGTAGCATGTCCCTTTCTCATAAAGTTATTTCCACTTTATTGTATAATTCCTTGATCATATACATAGATTGACTATTGAATAGATTGTGCTATCATAACTTTGGTCAGTTTGTGTTGTCTTGGTCTTGGCTACACAAGAGCACTGGAGTGAAGCAGGAGCAACAAAGACCATAGGAATCGATAATAAGGTATGTTATTAGTTCTTGCCTCCTATTTAATTCAATGGTCAAAATCTAGGGAAAGATTCATGTTTTGTCTTGCTTTGTTCTAGATCCAGGTGGATCTAGGGAGATCGGTTAATTTCCGCACCTACGGATTTATCCAATAAAAAAATTGACTTTCATATGTTCAAGAGAAGTCCATCTGAAACCTATATTGAGTCGGCCATCTACAGTTATCCATTCTCTCTGTGTCAGCCTTCCCTGTGTCCAGTCCAATTCACACCATACTCTGTTTCGCCTTCAAAATATGTTACTCATTTCATTTCATTGATGGGGGATACATCAAGGCCCTCTTGTGATGAGTTTTGTTCCGTCAACTTCAACTCATTATCCGGAATCAAGACTTAGAAATTATTTGGTACCTTAGAGCTTGGTACCTTTTGAGTAACAACAACCATAAAATAAAGTACTTTTAAAAATTGATTAGACATTTTTATATTTTCTGGTAGCAAACCTAAATTGGAAACTACACTGGGGACACTAACAGATCTCCCCATATCCACCTGGATCTAGAACAAAGCAAGACAGAACATGACTCTTTCCCTAGATTTTGACCATTGAATTAAATAGGAGGCAAGAAGTAATAACATACCTTATTATCGCTTCCTATGGTCTTTGTTGCTCTGCTTCACTCCAGTTCTCTCGTGCAGTTAATACCAAGACAACACAAACCAACCAAAGTGAAGAAAGCACAATCTATTCAACGGTCAATCTATGTATATGATCAAGGAATTATACAATAAAGTAGAAATAGCTTTATGGGAAAGGGACATATTACTGTATCATATTAATGGAAAGTAAA
>ML795442.1:425953-456209 GCA_009831015.1 Picea engelmannii
TGTTGTAGCTTCAGTCCTTCACACAATTCTTTCACTAATTCTCCAATGAATCTTGCTTAACCTTTTCCATGAGAATTCCCTCGATATATAGGAGAGAATGAATTAGTTACTTGGATAAGAATGATCCCAAAATATCAGGGAATCCAGTACTAGGATAACCATTCGAATGCCATCTCATCCTTATAGAAGATTCCCTTCTAGAAGCATCGAGAATTCATCTGTTTCCTTGCTTTAGAAAGAGTTCGCACCCTAGCAGTTCAACACAGTGCAAACTTCTCGCACCCTGGCTTAAGGAAGCCTACGAGAATCATGCATTCTCACAGGAAAATATACTAGAAGCCTACGAACAGTCTTCAAAAATGAGTTTTCTGGAAGAGATGAAAATAACTTTTTCTCAGGAGAAAGTTCTTATGAAGAGACTGACTACACCATCATTAATACATCATCATGATGACCAAAATCATGGGTAACACTATGAAAAAATAGAGGGTTCTGTTGTACAATCTTATAAAAGGTATACCAAGTGTGCTGGTAAATTAAATATACAAACTGGGTGGGGGCATATAAGATTAGACTTGAAAACGATGACTTTCCAATAATGGGCCTTTCTTCCCTCCCCATTTCTACTTTTTCCATTTTCTATTATCCCTTTTGTTTTCTAATTCATTTTCTTAGTGTGATGTTCATCTGCACATGCTTGCATCAGAGAAAGTTGGACTAGTGACATGGGCATGAGTAGTCAATCATCCTAGACATCAGCAAACTGGCAAGGCCAAAGGTAAAGATGAATACGCTCTGCTCTTACTATGTTTACTAAACAAATATACTCGGGTATATATTCATCTATGGCATGGTGGATACGTTGATTTCATCTGCAATACATGGTTTGTAGCTCGCAGGAAGTATCAACAAGTACAAGCGAGACGTCGAACATGTTGCATGTTCCACAGACTAAGAGGTGTGGTTGCGAAACTTTGGCTCCATAGTTCATCAAATCTATGCGTGTACTTGTAGATTTATTCTAGTGAAAGAAGAATACAAAAAAAAAAAAAATTGCACACTACCATTCTCTTTAGTTTTCATGTTAAAAAAATGTCACCAGGTCTAAAGTTGTGACATCCAAAGTATTGTCAATAGAGGGCTTGAACAGCCGCTGAACTAGAAAAGTGTTCATCGGGGACATAATGGTCGTCTATAGAACCTACTTGGACAAGGGAAAAAAAACTAGATCCATTATGCGTGCTGACATGACAGACAAGGAGGGCATGGTGACAATGACACTAATTGTTCCTCCACAACCTGTCTAGAAACATGCAGAAAAGATATTTCCATGTAATGGGATATCCATTACAAATTTTAATGTATTTCCCAAAATAGTATATGACCATGGTGATTGCGATCGGATTATTTCTCTCAACAAAACAAGCATTTTGGAAAAAATTCCCGTTGTTTTTTCAGAATATCATTTCGTCCCAGACTCGACTATCAGCCAACTTGCACAGAGCACTAATATTTTTCCTATTAGAATGATTGGGGCAGCTATCACACTGGTGAGAAAACTTGGGTCGCAACACATTCTCCATATAAAGGATGGAGAGTCGGATAGGGACAAGGCAATGGTAGCATTTTTCATATCCAGTTTTGTCCTTTACTTTCACATGTGCATGTATCTCAGATAACTTACACAAATATTGCACTGTTCCATGTTGCAACTATACTTGTTCAATACGTATTCAGAATTTTTTTCATCAATGGAACAACAATTGCATAAACGACATATTCCACTTATGTTGTTAAAAAATATAACAAAGAAGAGGGATGTTAGAGAAATGATCTTTCAGACAACCCAGACAATGTTTGTGACAGATTTGCGAGCATATATAGTAGAGGATCTAAATAAACTAGCTATCTCTACAATTGTTGCACATATACATCCAAAACATCATCCTCACTTTGCTTATAGAAATAGCCTTCAACAAATTCCTACGACCTGTTTAATTTTATTTTTATTTTTTGTAAGGGGAGGGGGGGGGGTGTAGTTGTGTATTATATTGTTCAATGTATTAATTCCTATGCTCGCGTTCCCAGGTTGAAGGTGTTTTAGTTGCAACCAATGTGTACTCGACCCCCTTTGAACTTGTATGTACAAAATGTAACTCCCCTGCTTCTGCCTCTGCTTTGATAAGTGATGATATGATTGATTGGCTGCGATGTGGTGAAAACTGTCCATATATATATGGACATTGCATCAATGCTATTATCCGAACCATGGGAAACACAACCGTGCATTGTACAGTTAGGAAGCCTCTATTACAAAATGTGCTTCCTAAGTTGGCAGAGTTGTCATATTAAACATATCTACAAAAAAAGGAAAGGAGTGTCTACATGTTGTGGGAGCTTCAGATACATAGAAAATTCACTTTAAATGAGGACAATTCAATTTTTCATATCGGCTAAAGAAATGGAAAAATTATATATATATATATATCAAACTTTGGCACGAAAAGAAAATACCTCATGTGTCTCTGTAATATTTGTTCAACATCCAGATGAATGTTCGTCAGACTTGGCTAGTTGGGATTGCATGTGCATAATATTAGCATGGCATCAAACCCCATATATCCCATGCCCCGGTTATTTTCTACTGGGAACATATACCATATGCAAGAGAAAACAAATGCAGCGACATCTTTTCTTTGTATATCAAATAGTTTGGTGCAAAGGTCGATGGGTTCTGCTCTATGGAACCTTCTGAGAACTTGCTTGCGACTTGTTTAAAGTTTGGTTGATTCTTGGTTATGTTCTTTGTCTGTCAATTTGTATACTGCGGAACTCGAAATTTTCTTTAGAGGACACAGAACAATATAATTGAATTTTTTAGCTAGCTAGCTCGCAAATCCTCCTGATAATTTCTATGGTGTTGTGACGCAAATATAGTATGTGGCTTGTTTTAGCAGATTTCCTTGATCGATGAACTTGGTCAAATTATTGTCCTTGAATAATTTGAAATCAACAAATATATAGTCTATGAAGTGAAATTGTGCTATCATATCAACAAGAGGCCCTTAAAATTCAAATTGCTCATTGTTTTGGCATTTTTTCTTAGTCGATGAACTTGGTAAAATTAATGTCCTGGAATAATTTGAAATCAATGAATATATACTGTGCAAAGTGCAATTGTGATATCATATGAACAAGAGGCCCTTAAAAATCAAATTGGTCCTTGTTATTCTTGCGGTGATGGAATTTAAAAAAAACTTTCTTTTGTTTCCTTCACTTTTTTAAAAAATATGTGATTTAACATCCTTTAATAATTTAATGTAATTCACTTATACAATATCAATATTTAATATTAATAATTTAGTATTTGAAAATAATGTTTGTAGATAAAGTTAGATAGGATGACCATCCCTAAACAATTACAATCTTGAACCCGCCAGTCATGGAGTCCTGTCGATTTGTATGTCACAAAAATCTAAGTGTTGTTTGGAGGACACCAGACAATAAAAGTGCAATGTTGAGCCAAGCAATCCACAAGTTTGCCTGTCAATTTGTATATTGTGGAAGTTTGGGTGCTATTTGTAGGACACGGAACAATAGAGGCTCAATTTTCAGCCTGCCAGGCTGAGAACCCGCAATCCAGAAAGTGCCTAAGTATGGAATTAGGGATCCACATATTATACTTTATATAAGTACATGTTTATTGTAAGAACTTTTATATCACTCACCCGACCAGATTGTACAAATTTTCTCGTCTAATTAAATTCTGCAATATCAATATTTAATATTAATAATTTAGTATTTAAAATAATGTTTTTAGATATGTTAGATAGTTGATAGGGATTACCATCCGTAAACAATGGAAAACTTGAACCCGCCAGCCCTCAAGTCCATTTGTCAATCTGTATATCACGGAACTCTGAGTGTTATTTGGAAGAGATGGAACAATGAAAGTGTAATGTTGAGCCAATCAGTCTGCAAGTCCACCTGGCAATTTGCATATCATGGAAGTCTGGGTGCTATTTGTAGGACATAGAACAATAGAGGCTCAATTTTCAGCCCACCAGGCCGAGAACCCGCGATCCAAAAAGTGTTGAAGTATGGAATGAGGGATCCACATATTATAATTTATAAAAGTACATGTTTACTATGTATTGATCGTTTGTCAGTAAACTTTTATATCACTCGCCCAACCAGATTCTACAAACTTTCTCATCTAATTAAATTCTGCAATGTTAATATTTAATATTAATAATTTAGTATTGAAAATATTGTTTTGAAATAGTTTAGATAGTTGATAGGGATTACCATCCGTAAACAATGGAAAACTTGAACCCTCTATCCCTCAATTCCATCTGTCCATCTGTATATCACGGAACTCCAAGTGTTATTTGGAAGACATGGAACAGTGAAAGTGCAATCTTGAGCCAGCCAGCCTGCAGGTCTTCTTGTCAATTTGTATATTGTGGAATTGTGGATGCTATTTGTAGAAAGCGTAGCAATAGAGGCCCAATTTTCATCTCGAGAGAATCCAATCCAAAAAAGTGGCTAAATATGGAATTAATACGAAATCGGTACGGGACAATAAAAGTGAAATGTTGATCCAACCAGCTCACAAGTCCTCCTGTCAAATTGTATATGGCGGAATTTTGGGTGCTATTTGTAGGAGATGGAATAATAGAGGCTCAATTTTCATCCCCCTAGGCCGAGAACCCACGATCCAAAAAGTTCCTAAGTATGGAATGAGGGATCCGCATATGGTCTATAAAATCGCATGTCCATACTTTATAAAGGTGCATGTTTACTATGTATTGCGCATTTGTTGGAAAACTTTTATATCGCTCACCTGACCAGATTGTACAAACTTTCTCGTCTAATTAAATTCTGCAATATCAATATTTAATATTAATAATTTAGTATTGAAAATAATGTTTTTAGATATGTTAGATAGTTGATAGTGATTGTCATATGTAAACAATGGCAAACTTGAACTTGCCAACCCTCGAGTCCACCTGTCAATCTATATATCACAAAACTCCAAGTGCTATTTGGAGGACATGGAACAATGAAAGTGCAATGTTGGGCCAGCCAGCTTGTAGGTCCTCTTGTCAATTTGTATATCGCAGAATTGTGGGTGCTATTTGTAGAGTGCAAAACAATAGAGGCCCAATTTTCATCCCACCAGCCCGAGAGCCCCCTATCCAAAAAAGTGGCTAAATATGGAATTAATACGGAATCTCTATGGGACAAGAAAAGTGCAATATTGAGCCAACCAGCCTACAAGTCCACCTATCAATTTATATATCACGAAAATCTAGGTGCTATTTGTAGGACATGGAATAATAGAGGCTTAATTTTCATCCCGCCAGGCCAAGAACCCGCCATCCAAAAAGTGCCTAAGTATGGAATGAGGGATCCGCATGTGCTCTATAAAATGTCATGTTCATACTTTATAAAAGTACATGTTTACTATGTATTTCTCATTTGCCGAAAAATGTTTATATCGCTTGCACGACCAGATTGTAAAAACTTTCTTGTCGAATTAAATTATGCAATATCAATATTTAATATTAATAATTTAGTATTGAAAATAATGTTTTTAGATATGTTAAATAGTTGATAGGGATTGCCATCTATAATCAATGAAAAACTTGAACTCGCCATCCCTCGAATCCATCTGTCAATCTGTATGTCGCGGAACTCTAAGTGTTATTTGGAGGATACAGAACAATGAAAGTGCAATGTTGAGTCAGCTAGCCCGCAGGTCCACTTGTGAATTTGTATATCATGGAATTATGGGTGCTATTTGTAGAGTGCGGAAAAATAGAGGCCCAATTTTAATCCTAGGAGCCCCCCAATCCAAAAGAGTGGCTAAATATCGAATGGTGGATCTGTACATGCTCTATAAAAATTTCATGTCCATAGTTTATAAGAGTACATACTTAGTATGTATTACTTGTTTTTTGGAAAACTTGTAGGTGCGGAAGTTGGTGGATTCATGACTTCAGATTTCACTTACTTTTATATCACCATCTTGACTGACCGCTTCCCCATTTGATATTGTAATAAACGAATATAAACTGGCCCAAGTCCAATTGTGTTATGACATGAATACGAGGCCTTTAAAATTCAAATAGTTGGCAAGTAGGACATGGAACAACAGAGGGCCAATTTTGAACCCGAGAGCCCAAGAACCCGCCGTCCAAATAGTGGCTAAGTATGAAATGAGGGATTCGTACATGCTCTATAAAATCTCATGTCCATATTTTTTAGAAGTACATCTTTACTATGTACTACTCGTTTCTTCTTAATCCTATTTAGAAGACATGAAACAATAGCACTGCAATGTTGAGCGACCCGTTCCATAGTTTCGGCTGTGAATTTGTATATCGTGGGACTCTAGGTGCTATTTGTAGAATATGTAGCAATAGAGTCCCATCTTTGAGCCCTCTAGAATGAGAACCTGCAATCGAAAAAGTGGACAGCATGAAATGTGGGACCTGTACAAAATCTATAAGAACTTCGTGTCCATACCTTGTATGAGTTCATACTTAGTATGTGTTAGTCATTTTTCAGAAAACTTCTACCTGCGAAAGTTGGCGGATTTAGGACTTGAGGTTTCAATTACTTTTAGATCATCAGCCTGACCTACCGCTTCTCTATTTGATATTGTAAGAAATGAACGTAAACTGGCCCAAGCCCAATTGTGCTATTACATCAACACGAGGCCCTTAAAATTGAAATAATCCGCAAATCGGCTTGTCAAATTGTATATTGTGGAACTCTGGGTGCTATTTGCAGGGCACGGAACAAGAAAGCCCCAATTTTGAGCCCGCAAACCTGTGAGGCCATTGGTAGTGTTACATAGTTCATAGGGATCATCATTCGTAAACACTCACAAGGTTGGGCCCGCCAGCCCTCGATTCCATCTGTGAATTTGTATATGGTGGAACTCTGAGTGTTGTTTGAACGAAACAGAACAATAGAAATGCAATGTTGAGCGACCCAGCCCACAAGACCGCCTGTCAATTTGTATATCGTGGAACTCTTGGGTACTATTTTTAGCTAACAAAACAATAGAGGCCCCATTTTGAGCCCGCTAGCCCAAGTACCTGCGATCCAAAGATTGGCTTAAGTATGGAATGCAGGAACATTACATGCTCTATAAAATCTCATGTTCGTACTTTATAAAAATAGATTTTATGTATTGCTCATTATTTTCTGGAAATCTATTGGTAAGGAAGTTGGCAGATTCATGTATTTAGATTTCAATTACTTTTATATCAACAGCCCGACCGATCGACTGCTTCCCTGTTTCATATTGTACAGACCTCCTTGTCTAATTAAATTGTACAATATCAATATTTAATATTAATAATTTAGTATTCAAAATAATGTCTTTAAATAATGTCCAATATTTAATAGGGATTAGCATTCATAGACAATCGCACATTCGAGGTTGCCAGCCCAGGAGTCCATCTGTCAATTTCTATATCACGGAACTCTGAGTATTGTTTGTATGAAAGAAACGAAAGGAGTGCAGTTTTGAACAAGCCACCCCACAAGTCCGTTGGCCAGTTTGTATGTTGTGGAATTCTAAATGTTATTTGTAGGCCAGGGAACAATGGATGCCCAATTTAGAGCTCACCCATCCAAGAAACCATGATTCAAAAAGTGGCTAAGTACATATTTAGTGGGTATTACTTGTTTTAAAAAAAAATTATAGTTTCTCTTTTCTCTATGCTTTTATTTTTTGAAATGTGGGTTCCTGCATAAGCATCTTTAACATTGCATTTCCATTGTTCCACCACCTGTGACTAGCACCTGGGCTTCCGCAACTTACAAATTTGCAAACAAACCCCCCTTTATCTCCTATACTTTCTCTTTTTGTTTTCTTGGTCCTTTTTTCCAATGTCTCATGCTTTTGTATATAGAACCCCAAGTTCATCAATATACAAATTTCCCTCTCGCCATTGCACTTTTGTTGTTCCCCTGCGCACAAAAAACAACCAAAATTCCACGACATACAAATTGACGGTCGATATATGTCACTGAGATGCAATATGACCATCGGCCCTTCATGTCTCTTGGGTATATCTTCTATCATTTTTATTTTGTAACCCGCCAGGCCGCTTTCCATACTTAGGTATTTCTTGGAATCAGTTTCTCCGGTTAGTCGGTGCCTAGCCGCAATTTTCCATCACCACTTCCTTCGTACTTGTTTCCAGATATGCAATAATTAAGATTTAATGCTAGTAGCTCATCCTCCAAGAACCGTTAAGATTGTTATTAATGTCTAGAAGTCCGGAGAATATTTGTCATTACTACGAATTAAACTAAGATTTGTTCACAAGTATGTTATCCTTTCCAAGTATTCATTTCAAACACGATGCAATATTTTTTTTGTGCGCCGGCTGGTTGGCACTATTAAGAAATGTATAATTCTTAATCTCTCTTTGCCATCACCATGACCTTCACATTTTTTTTTAATTCTGCAATTAGTGAGTTGTGATGGTGACAACTCATTCTGCATGAACCTTGGAGATTGTCATTGATCAGCGAAACGATCAAGAAGATATTCCATTGATACGCATTAAATCATAATTTGTGGAGGGTTATATTATCCCTCCCCGATTTTCATTTCAAACATGTTCTCGAGAAAACATAAATTCTTAATAACTTGTGATAGCAGTTCTGTCCAGCTACAATAAACACATTGGGGCATAATGACAAGAGGTTCCATTATTCCAGGGCATATTCATACTACTCATCTCCCTTTTCCTAGGAGAAAAAAAGAAGATGGTCCCTTGGTACACCGAGTGATATATTTCAAGCCAAATAATTCCAAGGCAACCCTGCCTACTTAGAAAACATGCCCAGTTGCATTCATGGCTAATGCACAAGTTGATGTCATGAATTATGAGCTGAAAGAAGATGATCTGATGGTCGATGATATGGAAATGGATGATGGAAATGCACATAATATTCCCACTCCTACGCCCAAATTGAAATCAACCATAACATATGGAACTTCCCGGCTCGGTGATGGTGGTCCTGACAACACCAAAAGGAGTTTCAAAAAAGAAACTAACGGTAAACACAATAGCCACTTTGCAGCACGAAAGTAGGAATTCAAGAATTCCAAATTAGTTCGTTTTGGGTGGAAGAGTTTCACTGTAAAGAAATGACATGTTGATTCTCCCAGAGATATATTTCAAGCCAAAAAATGGTTGATTAACATCTTCGGGAATCAAGCCCAAAACTCTCACTGTTGTAAGGCATTTTTCTACTAGCCATCTCCTTCCGCCCATAATGGACTAATTTGGGCCTCTGGAATTGCATGCGCAACTTGTGCTCCTGAATTTTTTTGGAATATGCAGAGGTGGTTTCAGCTAAGGGCTATTCCATTTTCCCTAAAACGTTTTTCCTCTTCTTCCTCAGGAGAAGCTTTTGAAAACTATCATTTTCATCACAGGATGATTCATTGAGGAGAACACTGCAAGGATCTTGCATACTGTGGATCCCGTGCCTGTGTTTTCCACAAATACGTTCAATGTTTTGGCCCGAAGAACTGGGTCCAATTTCTAAGGATAGAAGTACAATACTGGGTGTTTTTCTTATTTTTTTACATGGATTTGCTATTAAAAACTTTGCCTTCAACTCTTACTTGCTACTTCTTTTCTGTATTTAACGCATGTTCTCATTGGCATGGTTCGTGATAGCCCACCCTACCCTCGGCGGTACGGTTGCACCTACCAGGACCTCCTAGTTCTCGGCCCAAAGAGTTATCACTCTTCAACTCCCTCGGGAGTCTTTACCCACAGTTACTTCCGGCGATCCTCCCTTCCTTAGTTAATGAAGGATCGACCTTCGTGATTTCGTGATTTCCACCACTAGGGACTGGACCCTTGGATCCCCGAGACCCGATGCCTCTGGTCAACGCTGAATTTCCCTCGGCGGGCAGGGACCTCGTGCAATCACGACTTCGCGACTAGCGTATCTATGCCTTCGAATTCTCAAACCCCGAGACCCGAAGTGTCGAGATGCCGATGACTCGGAATCTCGCGACCTCGCTCACTCGTCACTTCCGGGGTCAGACTTTGAGGCCTTCAACTCCTAAGATCCGATATCCCGAGGTCACCTGTCACATCATCAAATCCCGACGTACACCATGCAAAACATTCCGGGACGTCGTGTTTCGCATTCTCGTGACTTCACTCTACGAGAAACAGGAATCTTCTGTCGTGAACTCTCGATACATCTGACCCACAAGTCAGGTCGCGATCTTAGTGATTCTCCCCGACGATTCAAGTTGTCGATTCTCTTCCTCTTGAAGAGTTTCTCCGTTCACCACCTTTATCTTGTATGGACTCCACTCGGTTCTGTTTCCACAATGAAACAAGGAGTTATCCCACCTGAGATTTTACTAACTCAGACTTCTACAGGGATTTTTCGAATACACTCCCTGTGCCCGATCTTCAACTACTTCCACCAGCGATGAAGTCTTTTGGGTCCCGTGCCTTCACCCTTGCAACAGTCTCACCCTTTCCTTTTCAGAATTTCTACTGAGGCTTCACGTCCAACCTGCACTCACCTGCAAGGTTCGAACAACCAAAAAAAAAAAATGACTCAAGGTGAAAGAGAACAAAAGTTCAACTACTTAGCCTTCTCAACGCACTCTATGCGGAGGTATTCAACTGCACTCGATGTAGGAATCTCCTGGCTTAAGCAGAGAAACAATTGAAACTCATTCACTCATTCTCTCAGGTTTCGAACCTGATATGATATCACATATGCAGCATATAAAAGATACGCATAAAAGGAAGCAAGTAAGCAGAAGCATAACATCAACAACACAAAAGTATCAAACACATCCATGGGAATTGAATCAAAGTTTTTCTATTAATTCAATAGTTGTACATGGAGTTCTTCACAAGCTCTTTGCGCTCCTCTTCTCTTGCTCCTGTATGAATGAGAATGATAATAATCAACAATACAACGGAGGGTGTCTATATTCCATTTTCCCTCTTCGAAAGCTAAACTGTCTAATCTACAGTTAATTAGTTTATCTACTTGCATTAAATCTACATAAATGCCTCAACTACTAAGGACGAGAGCTTATCCTCTCAAGGTTCGTTACATATACAAAGTGCGCTTCATCACATCAACATTTAATGTTTGGCGCAGCCATATTACAATGTTCCAAAATTTGAATGCTGGCGCTCTCCAGCTGTTCTCTTTTCCTCCTCGCGCTGGCTCGCTTGATTGAGTGAGCGATGCTCCTGCATCAGTTCGATGCTCTCGTAMTTCTTCAATATTGTGTTTACTTAGGTTATTTTTTCTAAGATAGAACATTTAACAATTATATGACAATGTATTGTGTCAATCCATCGGCCTTTTATGAAAACAAAAAATGGATTACATAGTTTCAAACTATTCGTAATGTAGATAGAACATAGAAATACCAGTGTACAATGTTGCAGGAAAATCGTTACTAAGTTTTAATGTTAACAACCCATAATGAAATAATTTTAATACTCGAGTTAATATGTTGCAGTCATGTAACAATGTATCAAGAACACAGTTACACCCACGCATTCCAATAAAATCTAATCTTTAACAAAGAATTTGCTAGAAACTAGTAGAAAATGAAGTTTAGTAGTTAAGTGAATATGTTACAGTCATGGAAGAATGTATCCAGAATTACAATGCACTTGATATTTTATAAATTACTATAAATCTTGGTACAATTGCAATAAAATCTAATCTTCAACAATTCATTTGCTGGCAACTAGTAGAAAATGATGGTTTTGTAACAATGGGGCTTCTTTGAAACCTATTCATGCTTGAAAAAACTTCCTTTCGCCTTTCTATTTTCCCACTCTTTTATTCCCTGTAGTTTCTCTTCCTGGTTACTTAATCATTTTTTTCTCGAAAATTCCTTGTTGCACGGCTTGCTGGATTCACACGTTTCGAACGACCACTTCCCCTTTCTTTAAATTGACCCTACCACATTTCTAGAACAAAAGCTATATTAAAGGGCAAAGAATTTCCTCTATAGTTCTGTGTCCTACAAACAATACCCACAGTTTCGCACTATACAAATTGACAGGCGGAGTTGCCAGCTAGCTCGGTAATAGAATGCCTCAGAGTTGAGCAATATACAAATTAATAGACAAAGAATACAAGAAAGAACCAAGTAAACTCATGGATCATATTCCTAGTTCACACTTGCACTCATTCTCTTTTATCATGACACCAACCGAACACTTCCCCATTCCATACCCAGAAACTTCTCTGACAGCGAATTCCCGATAGGCAGGCTCTGGATTGGACTTATGTTCTTCCATGGCCTACGAAAAATATTGTCACTTCTACGATATACATATTTGCAACCAATCTTAGATCATGCCCTCTTCTGTATTACGATCCACCAATCATTCCCTCTTCTGTGGTATACATTTTGCACTAAAAAATTCCGAGAAATACAATTTAGCCTTCAAGTCCTCGCATATTTTGTGGAACTATTGTCACCCCCTTTTGAAGCCCACCTGTCTATTTTCCATACTTCGCCATTTCTTCAAATTTCTTTGGTGGATCGTCAGTTTGGTGGGTTGAAGAAATATCTAGTTCTTAGTCGTTGTTTCCTGCGCCTGTGCCCCTTTGCAATTAGCAGTTGCCAATTATATATAATATCTTATTTCTAGGCATGCAATTATCAATTTCCCTATTCCATAGTTATTCACTTTGTCAGAATTCCACAAATATACAA
Organism: Picea engelmannii; assembly: GCA_009831015.1. Taxonomy (NCBI): domain Eukaryota; kingdom Viridiplantae; phylum Streptophyta; class Pinopsida; order Pinales; family Pinaceae; genus Picea; species Picea engelmannii. Next base: position 438,726 of record ML795442.1, read on the forward strand.
ATCAGTCACTGAACTTCCCCATCATGATCTCTTCCATTTTACACATTTTGCAATCAAAAATTCCAATACATGAAATTTGACCATGCAACACTCGGTTGTCCTGAGAATCCCCATAACCCTTTTTTGAATCCTGTTCGACTACTTTTCAGAGCTTGTCATTCTTTCCTTTCTCTTCGTCGTCTCTAACACCTTCGCACTTGTCTATAATAAAAGAAAAAAAAAGATATATGTATATATACATAACTTGTTTCTAAATATGTAATTATTGGCATTTAATTCCGATAGGTCATCATGTAGGAACCGTATAAATTGTCATTAATGGGCAAAAGGCTCGAGGAGATCTCGTATTGATGTGCATTAAACCAAAATTTGTGGGGGAATTATATTATCCATTCCGAGTGTTGATTTCAAAATCATGAACTCTCGTTCGCACATCATGGCCTTCACACATTCAAGAAACCTCCAATCCTTAATTGCTCTTTTTCATACCCACCACCTTCACATTTATAAATATGCAATAAATAAGCCGTACTTATAACATTTCATCATGCACCACCCATACAGATTGTCATTAATCAATGAAATGCTCAAGGATATTTCCCATTCATAAGAATTTAACCAAGATTTAGTGGAGAGTTACATTATCAGCTCTAACTATTCATTTAAACCATCATTTGCAGCAAACCAACGTTCTCATAAACCTATGGAATCAACTCGACAACACTTCTGTGGAGATACAGTCAACATCTTCGGGGCGAGCACCAGAACTTCCAATGGTCTAGGGCATATTCTTATTACTCAAGCTCTGCCAATGAGAACCAAGTAATTTGGACCTCCGGGATTTCTCATGCAGGCTGTGTCCCTGAGGTTTTTGACTATAAGGACCTGGTCTCTTGGTGCACTGATAAATTTATTTATGAGAAAATAATTATTCCACTGCGGGTGTACTCTTTTGTTTCTTTGTCACCTCAGGTCTTCCGCCAAATGCTAAAATTGCCGAAGCCAACATTGACGTTCACAGGGGAAGATTGAAAACAATTCCTAGCACATCATAATAACGGGTTGGACCTCTTGCCCCATTTTTTGGAAAACCTGCTTCTATTTCCAGAGGATATTACAATTATGTAGGTTAGTTCATTTAGAAATCCATTTAGGGAAATTTCCTGGCTATTTACAAGAATAACGGGACAGGAATCCACAACAACTGTTTCCCAGATGGCTCTTTATATTTTTTATTTCACAGTCAACAAACAAGCCATTTTTTAATGGGGCAAGTCAATTTCCCATGAAATTTTTTCCCAATTGTCAAGCTACAAAAGGGAAAATAAATTTTGCATGTCATGCTATTTAGTTTTTTCTATAGCACATTCCTGTCGGTTTCCACAACTGTCTCTGTCCAAGAATGTCAACTATGAATTCAGCTCAGTAACATTCTGGTACCAGGCCTTGTGGAAGCACAAGGCTTCCCACTATTTTTATGAGTTTTTTAATGGCTTCGTGTCTGTTTTCAAAGTTTTGTTGTTAATAGAAGATGCTCCCCACATATTTGAATAGGCAACTAGTTTTTTGGACAAGAAGGGGACACTTGAACATTTGGATAATTACACCGTCATAAGAATTTTTGGCTCCACGGAACAACCTGTGCTCCTTCCATGTCACATTACAGAAAGAATGTTTGTTTCAAAAGTGGCACGTCAATACAGCTACTGGTTCCATCTGTTCCAAAGGAATAAAATAAAACAGTTCATTCCTCTGCCTTGGAAAGTAGGGGAGTTCGTGTTGAAAAACATCAATAAAATTGATGATTTCTCAGCACATTCTACCATCTCCAACCTGAGATATGATGAAATCATAAGAGGGTTTTAACCCTATAATATTTTTCGACAACATTTACAAGCACTTGGCCTCAAAGATTCTTTTTTAAAAAAGGCACCTGTCCAAAAAAAAAAGACAATGATGACAATGGTCCTGCCTCTGGTGCTGGTGATGTAGACACGGTGCAAAGATGCACTAAATTGTAAATGCAACAGGGGAAAGGACCCAGTGACAAGAGTGTTCAATCTGCAAATACCACTCCAAAAAGTATGACATCCCGAAGCATCGCTCCAACGGCCCACCACAACAACAAAGAAACTCAGAGTTCTTCAAATGGAGGAGGAGATAACAACCCTCCTCACTCTAAAATTGATAGTTCTCACAAGCTTCCAGTAGAGAAGAAGAGAAAAAAAATGTGGGGCAGGCGGAAGAGCCAAAAATTCAGAGTGAGAACATGGAACTTGACATTGATCTGGATAGCATGATGTGCTTCCTTTATCATCCTGGAGACGCCATCAACCATAGTCATCCAATGGACATATCTGTTACTGAAAATTTTAATGAAGATGAATCCTTCATGTTCCAGAGCATTGTTTTTTATAGCCAGTCCAAACAATTGACAATTGAGAAAAAAATGCTAAAAATAAGAAAGACAAATCACGTTCAGAGGTTGACATTGCCAACATGCGGTCGTCCCAAATCTATCAACTTCACACCACGATCAAAGAATAACTTCATGATTCCATTGGAGGAATCAAGATCGAGAATTCTAGACTAAAGGACTGGGTCAAGGAATTGGAAGATTCTTTCATTCATATGCCATTGCTTGTCAATCCTTTGGCAATATCCATGCCTGGCACCTCTGCAGGCAATGTAAAAGCATCCTCCACCCTGCTCGCATCCTGTAAAGGATATGTGGAGAATAATATCAAAACAATAATGGAACTGGTTACTGAGGCGTGGAAAAGATCACAAACCATTACTTCCCTTGGAAACAGGGCACATAGTTTGATCGAGCATTTGCAAGTCGAGTTAAAAGATGAAGAAAAATTCTTTTTAAAAACAGTCATTCATTTTGGCAAGATTGTCAACAATATGACAGAAACAAAAAGAAGAGAAGAAGATCTTCCATCCAAATACTGGATCAGTCAATTGAATGCCTGTTGGAAAGAAAAAGTGAAGAACATGCATCTCATTGTTCAATCATGTGAATACGCCATATCGAACAAAGATAAATTATTCACAAGGTTGTCAAATATAGACTTGGCTGGGAAAACCAACAACTTCCAAGAACATGACTTAATCACAAAATCCTTTCCCTTAACCATGCAAGAGTTCGATAAACAGGTTTCTATGTTTAAGGCCTTGTCTCTAGAAAATTTTTAGAACATCCTTCAATTTGATCAAGCTCACATTGACGACTGGATAGTCAAATATGCAGTACAAAACGAGGAAATTCATCAGTCTCTCTCTAATATTTCTATCGACTTTCGAGAATTAGAAAACGATCTTTTCAACATAAAAATMTGGAATGAGATCAAAGTCTCCCCAATGAGAAGCTACATTGAAGAATGGCTCGAAAGGAAATTGAAACAGGCCATCGACGAAAGGCAACAGGCAGTTGCCAACATTCCAGCAGTCGTCGAGGACATCCTTGAAACCGTAKTCATCGGCAACATCAATGAAATGGTAGCTGGAAGAAAATATCCAAAGGGCTCATATGTACCCTCACTATAAAAATAYTGATCACATCATGCTTTGATTATCATCCTAGTTATTCCAGTTTCTTAAATAGAGATGTACAAGAAAACACTTATACCTTTCCATTTAGTTTTTTGGCAGGTATTGCACTCTATCTTCTTTTCACAACCTGTTTCTTGTACATATTTCTCTAATGGTCCATGGGAGAAGCAATCCCAATCTACATGAAAAACGCATTGAAATTCTGGTTTATATGTAAAAGACTTTAATTTTTTTGTATATTTCAAAATTTCCAGTAGTATGTAACAAAATTTTATTTTTTGACATATTTCAAATAAAAATGTTTTCTTATCTCCTTTTAAATTTATGTTTTCATACATTTTTATCTTTCACCAGTCTGTATGACAAATGCATTTAATTTTTTATATGTTACAAACTTTTATTTTTTTATATATTTCAAAATAAATGGTGCTCTACAATGCAAGCATCATTTACAAATGCATTTAAATTTTTATATTTCTTATCTCCTTTTAATTTTATGTCTTCATATATTTTTATCTGTCACCAGTCCATAAGGCAAATGCATTTAAATTTCCAAATTTATTCTTCCACTTTCAACAAATTTGTAGTTTGTTATATACTTTCAAAAAATATATGCTTGTTATATACTTTCAAAAAATAAATGGTGCTTTGCCTGCCAAGCGTCATTTGTTTTTGCCCCATGTTCTGTGATATACATTTGTTTTTGCCCCAAGCTTTTATTATTTACTTAATAAACTTATTTTTAAAAACTAAATTACAATAATAATAAAATAACATAAACAATTATTTTATCGTTTTAACAAAAAAATTATAAACTTATTGCACCTTAACACTACCCAATGAAAGTCAGAACCTTTTATACATAGAAACATAACCAATTCACTAGAAATATGAAATATGTCATATACATAATGAGAACCAACCCATTATCATATAAGAATGGATTTTATCCCATAAGATAGCATAGTTGGTGAAACGTGCACACACTCTTTTAGTACGGGGAGAGGTCATAAATTCAAGCATAATATCCCAGTATCCCTGGGATTGTGGTTTAACATCCATACTATCTACAAAGTGGGAAATTATTTGATGAATTTCCTGTAACATTTAATATTGAAAAAAATATATTAGAAAAAATCTAAAACAATGTAGTATAGAGGTACACGTTCACATGAAATTCATTCCTATTTCCTTAACTGAAAGAGAAAACCAGCCCACTAGAAATATGCATCCATAACCAAAATATTAAACCAATCCACTATCATATAAGAAGGGATCCAAAAGAAAAGAATTGACATATGTCAGTTCCTTCTGAGGTGAAATAATGGTTGATACACATTAGAGCTCAGATATATAATATAATAATCAGAATGGATTACAATTATTACTCTAACAAGGCAATGCCATCACTCACAAGAGAAAATATTTTATCAATAAAATCTATGTCACTCACAAGAGAAAAGATTGTATTAATAAAATCTATGTCCTATGTGATAAGTGTAGAGGCCCAGTTCTCATAGGACTATCATGTCACATTTGTTTTTATTTTTATTATCCATCCAGGGAAAAATTTAGATTTAGAAGAGATTAAGGTTCAAGTTTGGGTATCGAATCCTTACCACTATCGCATGTTGGTCGTATGAGTTACTTATTAAGGGAAGGAAAGAAGAATGAACCCGGGAATGAGGTCGAACTAGGTAAACCTAGATGAACCCAGTTCCTAGTCTCTCGGTTCCACTTGTCCATTATTGGGAAACTGGTCCAAGCTCGTCTACTGATCAAGTTCCGACCAGGCTCTTGAATAAGTCCTTCTTTCTTAAGACCCACCTTTTGAACCTTGTTTTGTCTTGTTCCTGCCTACCTTCGTTCTTGCCTTAGCCCTGTCGGCTACTGACTTCCCTTTGTCTCTTATCTCTGACAGGGATTGGTATCCTGGGTCCTTACAGCGATCCTCTGTCCAGTTTAGTTTTCTGTCAGTGCTCTTAGACTCCTTCCTTTTACTCTGTATTGTGCAGTGGGCCAGGTGGTCCCCAAGAGGTTTTAAAATGGACCCCCAGTCTGGTTTTCCCTCGCACCCAGGAGACGATCTCTTTTGGAATCAGGAGGGACTTTTAGACAGAATCGACTCATTGGTTCATAGCTCACTAAAACTTCCCTCCAAGCCTATTTCAAAATTTGTTCCCTCTCCCACCGAGTCCTATGATTTCTTTGGTCCTCCTTCCACCTCTAGTGTGCCTATCCAGTATTCTCCTCCAAGTGCTCCATAGGTTTTCAAAAGATCTCTCCCTACTCCCAACATCACTTCCCTTCCGGCGGACCCAAAAACACAGTCCTCCCCTCCTCGAACAGCCTCCTTTGGAAGTAAGGTGTGGCGTGCTAACAAGAGAACTAGGCGGTTAGTGCTAGGTGACAGAGTGGGCCTTGAAAACCTATGTAAAATGTCATCTTTCTCACTGGTTGGACGTGTTTCCTACAAGAGTCTGAAAGCTCCTCCTCTGGAGGACTGGATAAAGCTCTATTGGTTCCCGATCATTGGCTACTATCCGGAAGTGTTGTTTCTCATGAAAGGATGGCTCTGTTTCACCTGTAGATCTCCATATGATGCCTCACTACTTCTTTCTACTTTCTGGGTCTATGGAGGCAACATCCTTATGCTCAAATGTTGGCGTATGGCATTCAATCCAGACTTCAACTACTTCCAGCATCGACATCTGTGGGTGTTGCTCCCGGGACTTCCTCTCCACTTCTGGAATGAGGAAGCTCTTAGAGATATTGGCAACACCTTGGGGAATTTTATTTCCCTGGACTCCCATTTCGGCTTGGGCACTTCGAGGATGCTAGGCAGGTTCCTAGTAGAGATGGATCTTGCTGCAGGTCTACCAGAATATCTAGAGATCGATTGGCGAGGGAAGAAGCTTCTTCAAAAACTGGACTACTTTGGAATCCCATTTAGGTGCAACCGTTGCCATGAGACCAGACACCTCCGACGATCGTGTCCTGGTAAGTCCTTAAGAAATCCTTCAGATGATAGCAAGGACCTATTTTTAAATCCCCCAGATTATCCTTCTGCCGACCCTTCCCTAGCCTACTTGGATGTCTCTTCAGATCCTTCCTCGATGCCTTCCCCGGACCACCTTGCCTCCCTGACAAACAAGCTCGCCCTTCTTTTCCCCTCACTATACAATACTCTCTCTGACCCTGAAAAACTTTTTGTTAATAGCCTTGACTGGATTGTTACACCCACCCTTACTAAGCCACTCTCCACTACAGTCGAGTTACCATTGTCTCCCAGCCCTGCTCCCTCTCTTGACAGTACCCTTCCCAACTCTATAATATCTACCCCTCCCCCTCCCCCGACCTTAACTCCTCCCCTGTTACCGACTCTACAAGACGTCCCTTCCCCCTCTCCTATAGCCTATGACGAACCTTCAGCTCCTCTTCCTAGATACAACCAACCGGTCGAGGCTGAGGACTCACTCTTGGAAGCGCTAAGTTTGGACCCTTCATAGTTTATTCCGAATCTGGCCACTCGGTTACTAGTCTTTCGAGGTAATGAGATAATTGTGCCATCCTATGAAGCGGGAATGTCTTCATCGACCTATACTGAACCTCTCAACAAATACTTTGCTTGGTCGAGGGGTATCGGAGTTGAGCTCTCTCCTCTTTAGACAAGGAGCGCGAGGAAAAAGAAAGATGGCTTTATTTCTCATATTGTTGTCCCTGGACCTCTTACACAAGAAGGAAAGGACATTAGAGAACTGAAGGCCATCGCATGCTCCAAGTAATGATAGTGATCTCTCTGAACATTCGAGGGATCGGGGGCACCCTCAAGGCTGCTTCCTTCCGTAGACTTCTGGATCACTCAAATCCAAAGATCATCTTTCTGCAAGAAACACTATCTGCCGATCAATCTGCCAGAGCGTTCCTGCACCAGTTTCGCCCCCTTTGGGTCTCTGTGGCTTTAAGTTCAATCGACAACTCTAGTGGTATGTTGATGGCCTTGGATCCGACACTTTACAATTTAAAGCCTTTTTTGACCTGTGGAGGTATCCTATGTATAGGCAGATGCTTTTCCACTGATCAGAATCTGGCATTCTTAAATGTCTACGGCCCCTACCTTGATAGATCACTTTTTTGGACGTGCCTCACTGATAGTGGTATTCTCTCCCTCTCTAATCTCATTCTGGGAGGTGATCTTAATCTTACTCTTTCTTCTGATGAACACTGGGGATCCCCCTCACTGTCAGGATCAGGTATCAACCCTTATAGAGACTTATTTAAGGATTTTAATCTTATAGATATCATGCCAGTTAAACTCACCCCTACCTAGCGAAATGGGAGAAGGGGCTCAGAAGCCATTGCCAAACGGCTTGATCACTTCCTTCTCTCCGACGAACTATTCTCCTCCACAGTCTTTCCTACCTATCGTGTTGTTATTCCCTTCATATCAGATCTTGCACCCATTCTTCTCACCTTGAACCTCCCCTTCAGATTCAATCCTTTCCCCTTCAAATACAATCACCATTGGGCCGAATTCCATGAATTCACTGCCCTGGTTCACTCTGTTTGGTATGACCAGTGTTTCCAATATGAAGCTAATCCACAGCTGAAATTAGTATGGAAGCTGAAAGTCCTAAAATTGCACACTAAAGACTAGCAAAAATGAAATAAAGAGGCGGAGAACTTCAATCTGAATAGGCTGGAGTTTGAGATCATGCATCTCATCACAAAATCTACTTCATCGGCTCTATCTACGGATGAGGAGAATTCTTTAAAATATTTGGAGGAAAATCAAAATTCTATTCTGCGGGAAGACGAAAAGAGTTGGAGGCTCCATAGTCGTGCGACCTAGCTCAAATGGGGAGATGCAAACACAAAATATTTCCATAAAATTGCTAGTCTCAACAGGAATAAGAAGGTAATCTGGTCCATTGAAACTGCTCTTGATGGGACCATCCGTGGATAGAAGGCTCTTAAAATGGAAGCGGCCTCTTATTTTGAAAATTTATTATCCTCGAACAGTGGACAAAATCTGACGGCAAAAGTTACTACAGTCATCCTTTTTCCAAATTTGGTATCCGCTTCTAAAGCCACTAAACTGTACAAGCCTATTACTCTGCTTGAGATAAAGGATATTTTGTTTCTATTCAGAAAGGAGAGGAATCCAGGGCCTGATGGCTAGACGGACGATTTCTTCACCCATTTCTTTGATCTTGTTTGCCCGGACCTTCTTCTGATGGTGGAGGATGCACGGATTAAAGGTAAAATTTCATCTACTTTAAACTCTACTTTTCTAGTCCTTATCCCTAAAGAAGACTCCCCTGTTTCCTTCAACGATTTCAGACCGATCTCCCTATGCAATCTAGTTTATAAGTTAATCTCCAAGGTCATCGCCAGTTGGATTAAGATGGTTTTGGAAAGGAGTCTCTCAGCCGAACAACTTGGGTTCCTAAAGGGAAGAAGGATCCAAGATGCCATCGGGGTGGCACACGAGTGCATTCATAGAATCATACAAAAAAAAAAAAAGGCTTTGGTCATGAAACTAGACCTCAAGAAGGCTTTCAATAGTATTGACTGGGAATTTCTAAGACTTATCCTCCACTCTGTTGGCCTTGGAATTATGTTCATTGACTGGATTATGTCTTGCGTCTCAAGTGCCAATTTTGCAGTTTTGATCAACGGGGATGCGTCTAGATTTTTCAAGAGCGAGAAGGGGCTCCGCCAGGGATGCCCTCTATCGCCTTGCCTCTTTATCTTAGTTCTGGAAGGGCTCAGCCTTCTTCTCCAAAAAATCATTGATGAGCACCGCATCTCTGGTATTAAGGTCTCTAATCTCATCAGGATCATCCACCTCATGTTTGTGGATGATATTCTATTAATTTCCAAAGCCGATATTGCGGAATGGAAGGCGATCATGGACATTCTTCAGATTTTTTGTTCTACTTCTGGACTGTCCATTAATCCTTTGAAGTCATCGGTCCACTTTTGGGGTCTTTCTGTGACCGAACTCTCTCCTCTTAAAGGCGTCATCCCCTTCTCTTTCACTAATTTAACTATTGGATTCAAGTATCTGGGGTACCACCTTAAACCAGGAGCTTCCTTTGCATCTGATTGGTCTTGGCTGGTGTCTACCTTTGAAAGGAAGATAGGATTCTGGTGCAACAAATGGTTGTCCCTGGGGGGACGCCTCATCCTGGTCAAGACGGTGTTGCAAAGTCTAGCAGTTTTTTGGATGCATCTGGAACGAGTCCCCGCCAAAATTATCACTCTTCTCCGCAGACTCTCCCTCAACTTCCTGTGGAATGATCTTGTGGGAAATCAACGTTTCCACCTTAGCAGCTGGTAGACACTCTCTATGCCAAAAAGGGAAGGGGAATGGGGACTTAATAATCTCTCTATCTTCAACACGACGTTATTGGCTTGCTCATTCTGAAGAGCGGTTTCCATTGACAACATTTGGCAACAGGTTATCAAAGACAAATACTTAGGTGCCAGACCCCTCACCTCTTGGCTCCGTAAGCCTCAATGATTTCAGTGATGGGCATCCCCCTTCTGGAAAGGGCTCATCTCCTCCTCACAAGTTATTCTTCATTGGCTTCGTTGGCATCCTGGAGCGGGCGATGAAATAAAAATTGGCAGAGACAAAATAATTGGCCTTGATGAAAAATCAATTCTCTCCTTACAGCTCAGGTCCCACCTACTTTCCCTGAACCTGTCCTCCCTTGCGCAACTGAAGAAGGTAAACGGTGCCTTTCCTCTACCGGATCATTGGTTACATAGCAGTGAATTGGCTCTCAGTGGGCCTTTATCTCTGGAATTCGATTCTTATACGGCAGCCTTAAGATGCTCGGGCCTCTCACTCTCTGACACTCGAGATGCCCTTTCTTGGACTGGGGGAGATGGATCTAGAAAAGTGGTTGCCAAAAATGTTTATGATGCTCTAATGTCTGAGAGGGAGATCGTTTCACAGCCATTGTGGATCAGCCACTTATGGTCCTGGTCGCTCCCACTTAAGCACAAATTATTCCTTTGGCTTTGCGCTAATGACAAACTCCTTACTTGGGAGATGCTTCACAGAAAAGGTTGGCAGGGCCCAGGTTTTTGTGTTCTTTGTCGCAGAGCCTCGGAGGACATCCACCACTTGTTCACTCACTGTATTTTTGCCCAAGTGATTTGGAAACGTATTCTGCATCATTACACCCTTTCCTTCCACTGGAACGGCTCCACCTTATCTGAGTGTTTCTTCTCCTGGTTCACTGCTCAAGCAGCGCCACCTTCGTTGGCTGTCTTCGTTTGCTGGAAATTATGGATTGAGTGTAATAGGGCCCTTTTTTAGGATGCCTCCCCTTCCCTTCAGGCAGTCTTTTACAGAACACTGGCCTCTTTTCAGTGGAAGCAGAATATCGTCAAGTCACCTCCATTAAAAGCGGTGGATACTTTCCTTCCGGAAGGTTACTCGGTGGCTTTTTTTGATGGAGCGGCTCTATCCTCAGGCTCTTGTTGTGGTGTTGGAGGCACCTTCAAATCCCATCCACAGCAGACGAAAAAGTGGTTTCTAAATTGTGGTAGGGGATCGAACACCAAAGCTGAGCTCTTGGGCTTATGGGCCACACTTATGATTGCTTCCTGTTGGTCCCTAAATCATCTACATGTTATAGGAGACTCGAAAGTAATCATTGACTGGATCAACCGTAAGAGTAGTCTTCAATCCGTCCATGTGGAAGGTTGGAAACAAAAAACGCAACAGCTGGCCCTCTCCTTCTCTGATATCACCTTCCGTCATCTTCCCAGATCCTTCAATTTAGAGGCAGATGCACTTTCTAAGCGGGCTCTAAAACAAGTGATCGGCAGACTATCAATCTTCCACTGTGACAGTGATCTGGAGAGTTTGACTTCCTCCTTCAATCTCTTTTAACTCTAATGACTAATTCTCTTTTCTCTGAGATAAGTTCAGTGAGCACTGGTTGTTGTTTCGATTATGCATGTTCATGTGGTGACGGTGGCTATCATCCATTGATGAGCCGATAGCTGCTTTTGGTTCGCTGTCTGTGCTTGAGATGAGTCGGATGTTATTGTTTTGGGATAACTGTTCATGTTTTTTTACTGTTATTTGCCCCCCTGTTGTTACCTGGCAGTATTTAATTCTCTTGTAAGACCCTGTCCGATCTGTTTATAGAACGGAGCTGGCTATGGTTTGTTTTCAACGAATTGTAAATGATTTTATATCACTTATAAAATTGAGATAATTTCTTTCGGGAAAAAAAAAGAAGCTTTACAATTGTTCTACTGAAGGGGAAAGTTGGTCATAATTATTCCTTATGTTCCACTGAAGGGGTACGTTGGTCATAATTATTCCTTATGGGATTCTGGTATGACCATAATCTACTCTAGTGCAAATGTCATAAATGACGTGGCTCCACCAAGGTTTGACTATCCAATTAGGGTTAGTATTGACTTTGGGTATGACTATGACCTTGTTTTAGTGGGAAGTCTAGAATGTTTTGGATAACTTTATGACTTTGGTTGAGTAGTAAGTTTAAAATATTTAATTATTTATTAGTGATTAGTTTAATTTAGAAAAATATTTTTAACTTTTTAATTGGGTTTAGTTTGTATAGTTGTGGGATGAAGTGTTATGTTTTCTATTTAGGTTTTATTCTTGTTATTAACATGTGTTTATAATGTGTATATTGTTGTAATGGCTTTGAGTCCTATTGTTGATTTAGCATTGTCCATTGAAGAATTTAAGATTTACTCTCGGTATTATTCTCAAAATGAAATGAGGAGAAATACCTGGGTTTTAAGAATTGTTACCTAGAAAGAAGCAAAAGAAAGACCAAATCTTAGAGATATTTTTTTGTAAATAATAAAAATATCAATATTGAAATATTAGAATACACATCCATTGTAAAAGGATTTTTCTAACATTAGCAGATTTATTAAAACTTTGTAATCATATAGTGTTGTGGTCTTCTAAATTTGTATTCAACAATTAATAACAATTTTATTTGACTAGAAATCAAATTTAATATTTCTAACTTATAAAGATTAGACATAATTAATCATTTAAAGTAGTCACTTGAATTTTGTTTTGGTTGTTGTAAGGAGTATTATCCTCCTTACCTTCTTATAAGTAATATGTTGAGTTCTTAATGAGTATATTTTTATAATAATAATAATAATTTATTTTTATGGTCATGGCAGACATCAAATTGGGGTCAGAGACCCCCTCCATCCAATGATTTGACTGGTAAAGTCTACGGAGGTATACATATCCTACCCCCTCTTGATTTGAGCATGTGACCTCTTAGGAGGAAACACATGTTCTTAACCATTAGGCCTACTCAGGTTGTATATGTAATCTATTTTTAAGGTCACGACCAAGCCAGACAACAAAATGGTGTATGCGACACCCTCAACCCAACTATTTTATTGGTAAATTCTACCGAGGTATACATACCCTACCCCCTCTCGATTTGAACATTTAACCTTTTAGAAGGAAACACATGTTCTTAACCGTTAGAAATGGCATTAAACTCTATGTTGACAATATCTTAATATTTTACATAATTCAATTTATTAAATATGATTCTCTAAATATAAAGAAAATCTTAACAATTGCTTTTAAATATATTTTATTAAAAAACATAATCATATAATATTAATATTCTTCTTTTGAAATTCTATCGCCCGTCCAAAGGAGGGCCACTTGGAGACTCTTGGCTGAGCGGATCAGAGCTACAGTTGGAATTGGACTTCAAGGTCGAATGGGATGATTTCACACAACTTCTCAAAGAATCCGGCGTGAGATTGCACTCAAAATCAGACTCCCTCATCTGGACGGGGGGAGACTGATCAGGTCAGCTATCTGCAAAAAATGTTTACCAAGCCTTGGCTGCCCTTACCTGGAAACCTTTATCTTCCAACTAGAGACAGAGGATTTGGAGGGATATTTGTCCTTTAAAACTCAAGTTGTTCGCTTGGCTCCTGCGGAAAATAAACTTTTGTTTTGGGACAAATTACAAGCGTGCGGCTGGGAGGGCCCGACCTGCTGTTCACTTTGCAATCTTGAAAGCGAATCAACTCTGCATGTATTTATCCTTTTCCCTTTCACCCGAGCGATCTGGTCATTTATCTCATCCGCTCTAAATTTCTCCTCGCTTTGGACTAGTAACAGTGTGCAAGCCTTCTTCCAAAACTGGTTCCTTAACAACAGTGTGCAGTCTATGCTTCCGATCCACCTATGCTGGCAAGTATGGATGTCCAGAAACACATCAATTTTCAATGATAAGAAGCCTTCTTTTCTCTACGTTTCTTCCCTCATTTTGGCAGAGGCAAACAAAGGTGCAAAGTCTTCACAGGTCAAGCCTCCGGATCAGCTTCCTTTTCTCATTCCAATCGAATGGGCAGTGGCCTGGTTCGACGGGGCCTCACAACAAGGGGGCGCGCTTTGTGGAGCTGGGGGGAAAATAGCATTAAACCCCCACACTTGCATTCGCTGGACATTAAACTACGGTCAAGGATCTAACACAAAGGCAGATCTTTTAGGAACTTGGACTTCTCTAGTTTTGGCCAACCGACACACCGATGTCTTGTTACTCCTTGGTGACTCTAAGATTACCATCGATTGGCTGAACGGACTTGCCGACTTCCGGGTGGCATTCCTTAATTGCTGGAAATATAGGACCAAAGAGGCTTCTCAACTTTTTAGAAAGCTCACCTTTCAGCATATTTTCAGAGAGGAAAACAGCGAGGCGGACTCCCTCTCTAAAAAAGCATTGCTCCTCCCTCCAAGCCAAATTTGTTTTTCAATTTGGGAGGATGGCAATGAAGGACCTGCCTACAACATCATGCTTTGATTAGGCACCTTCCTATCAGTCATATTGAGCATAGTTGGTTATTCTCCTTGAATGTCAGGCCATTGTTGGATTGATACAAATTTTTAGCAGTTTCTCCTTGTTTCGCTGCGGTTCGAGAAATCGACACTTGTAAACTTTTATATCCTTTTGAATATAAAGAACATTTTTCTCGTGGAAAAAAAATATTCTTATTTTAATCTTTTTTATTTAATGTTTTTAAATGTATAATTAATAAATTAAAATTAATATTATTCATTAATACCTTTTATGAAACATAGTAAAATTCAAATCGTTTAAAGTGTTTTTATGTTTATATACAAGTGGCATGAAATTTATTTCATTGATTAATAAAAGTAATAATTATGATAGGATGTTATGATTTGGATATTTAGTCATTAAATTCATCTAACATTCATCTACCACTTGTACTTTGAATCCAACTATATAAAAGACATAATCCAACCATATAAAAGGCATAATCGTGTAGTTGTAATAATATGTACTTTGAATCCAACTATATAAAAGACATAGTCGTGTAGTTGAGATAGTATGTGAGAGACAAACACGTTTTTAAAAAATGAATTTTGATAGGAAATACCAACACTTGCATTTTACCAACTAAAACATTAATTTTAAAAATAAGTCTACTTAAAAAACATTGACTTTACCAATTAAGACACTTTATATACTTGTTTTACTTATGTGTTATATTTTCATTAAAATCAATACATACATCAAACAAATATATAGAAATGTTAACATTGTGTCATATTTATTCAATAAATAATAATTGCAAACATCCCAATAATCACAACTTACTCCCTATGTAATGTTATATTGTTGGGGTTTACAACTTACTCCCTATGTAATGTTGTATTTATGGGGTTTAGATTAATCGATAAGGAAATGATTAAAATAATATGATACAATAATGAATCTTTATGGTGGAAGACCTCAAAGACATTAAAAACAAAGTATATGAGAGGAAAATGAACAAACTCATTAGTAATATGTACCTATAACAAAATGGGTGATCTCTTATTTATAAACTTTATTTTTTTTCCGACCAAAAAATGTTTTAGGAATCTCCCATTTTTAATTTATTGTGTACTTCACATCTAAAATATTTGTTTTTTTTAATTGTGTGGCGAAAATTTATTAGTGCCCTACCCTAATCTTTCTACTTTGTGGTACCTAGGAGTTAGATTATTTTATGAGGCCTTAAACTTGATTGAAAATCATTTTTTTTTATCTCTCTTTGGCATTTATTTCTAGTGCCCAAGCTTGAAGAGTTTCATTTTCAAGAATAATTGAAACTTGGAAATATTCTTTTTGCAAGTTGAATTACATTGTAAGCAGGTGCAATTTCAGTAGAAGTCGACACCCTTCATTTGTTGAATTTGAATTGTAGAGTCTGACTGTTAAAGGGTGGAGTTACAAGAAACAATTGAGAAATAATGTTGCTCTAGTTAGCTCTTAGTTATTGGTCAGTTTTAGATTCATGCAAGAATCTTTTAAAATTAGTTTTTTATGAAAATCTCATATAGTAGTTATAAGGGGTTGAACTTCCATTGTAATAGTCAGGATAGAGAAGGAATTAAAGAGAGTTTTTTTCCGTTCTTGTGTGTTTGCATGGTTTTTAGATCTTGTGAATGAATCCAAGTTTATTGGCTACATCATTTGGTATAAAAGTAGGAGGATGGCTGGAAGAGGAAGAGGAAGAGCATGGTATATTGCTTAGATGCATAGAGATATGCAAAACCACTAAAGGCAAGTAGCATATCTTACAAACGTGTTCGCTAGTCAGAAAATAATAAAAAGAGAAATGTCTGATGTGGAGATAGACCAAGGAGATGTATATCAACATATAATACATGAAGAAGAACAATTAGAGAACATGATGTTTGAAGAGAGCATTCTCACGGCTCAAGAAGGGAGAAATGATGGGATTGAAATGGAAGTTTATGAATATGCAGGGACTCTTAAACCAAAGGAGTTAATAGATTGGATAACAACCATGGATTTTTTTTTTTTGAATGGAATTCGATGACAGAGGAAAAGAAGGTGAAATTTTTATGCACCAAGTTGAAGGGTCATGCCATGATTTGGTGGGATCATGTGCAGAAAGACAGAGAAAAAAAAGGAAAAGACAAAATTAGGACCTAGAGCAAGATGGAAAAAATATGCGAGAAATTTGTTTTTCTATAGACTATGCCCATACCCTTTTTCGTAGATTTCAAAACTTGAAGAAAAACCTATCCACCATGGAGGAACTCACAAACGAGTTTTATCAGCTAGCCATTCATGTGGATCACCGGGAAATTGATGAGCATTTAGTTGCAATGTATGTGAATTGTTTAAATTTTTATTTCAAAATGAATTGAACATTCATAGGGTTCACAACATGGAAGATGATGGATTACTGAGAAGGGGGGTAAAACAATAATAGAGAAATTTGATCATTTTTCCCCATAAAATGCAAGTGTTATATCAATGTAGCATTATCATCCAATAGTTGTAGAGTAAATAAACAATGAACACATGAGCAATCACACACATACACAGTACACTAGTGTTTTACATGGAAACCCAAAGCAGGAGAAAACCACATAATGCTTTTTCTTATATGTCATTGAGAATTACATTCATTAGAAGCACCAACTTCCTTTGTTTTCCAGATGCAACTGGAAGGAGACTCCAACCCCCTAGTTTATCAAGCTACAACCTGAAGGAAGCTCCAACTACCCAATTCTCTAGCTACAACCAGAAGGAGGCTACAAACCCCTAGTTTCACAGGATACAACCTGAGGGAATCTCCAACTCCCCAATTCTCTGGCTACAACCAGAAGGATGCTACAACCCCCTATGTTCTCCAGCTACAACCGAAAAGTGGCTACAACCACCTGTCCTTGCCCCATCCAACCGCCCTCACGTAGAATTAGAATGATAGAACCACTATCACACTATCACTTTGATATGTACTGATGTAAACATGTACCAATCAACCTGTAACAAACCGTACCAACATGTAACATACATCAACCTGTACCTCAACATGTACCATAAA
>ML795443.1:0-17665 GCA_009831015.1 Picea engelmannii
CCAATTTTAGTGAACTTCTCTTTGCTTTCACTTTTAAGAACACATGCTCACCAACTCTGAAATATCTAAACATTGTGTTCTTGTCTACATAACTTTTGTACTTTTCCTGGGTAGCCTTTAAATTCTTCTTGATCATTTCCATCTTCTCTTCCATTTCATTTAACAAATATATCCCACCAACTGCTCTGTCTATTGGATGATCCCAAATTACTGAAGTGTTGCACTTTATTGCATACAATGATTCAAATGGAATCATTTTTAATGAGGCTTGATACCCATTATTGTAATAAAATTCCACTAAGTGGATATAATCCTCCAACTTTGACAGTCGATCCATCACATACATTCTAATCATGTCCTCTATAATTCTACCAGTCCTCTATGTTTTCCCATATGACTTTGGTTTATACGTTGTAGTGAGTTTAAAAGTTTTCCAAAATCCTTTGAACAAACCATTCCAAAAATTAGAATTAAACTTTGGATCTTTGTCTAAAATTTTTTCCTTAGGCACTCCATCTAGTCTAGCAACTTATTTCACATAAATATCTACATTATTTGTTTCCTTTTGTGTATTCTTCACTCGAATAAAATGTGTTTCCCTGGTTAATTTATCCACCACAACCATGATGGAATGATGCAACTTAACTATTCTGGGAAACTTAGTAATAAAATCAACGACAACAACATCCCACTTCCATTCTGGAATGGGAAATGGATTTAATAAACCTGCTAGATCCCTATGTTTAGTCTTGAATTTCTAGCACTCTAGAAATTTGGCTATGTAATTAGCCACATATTTCTTCAATCATGGCAAAAAATATTTGCTTCTTACAGTTGTAATTGTCTTCTGATATCGTGAGTGCCCAACATATGGAACATTGGGAATTCCCTCAACACTTCAGTTTTCATCTCATTGGAATTAAACACATATACTTTGCTTTTGTACATGAGAATTCCATCTTCTTTCATCTAAACATTAAATTTCTGTTGAAAATTACCTTGTTGTAATGTTTATTTTATTTTCAAATATTTCTCATATGAATTTGTTGCTGCAATGATTTGATATTTTAGGTTAGTCATGTACTTGTTGATGGCTAAAATATGTAATTTATTATCTCTCCTACTAAGTGCATCAACCACTTGATTTTCTTTTCCTTTGAAGTTCTTTATTTCAAAGTCATATTCACTCAAAAATTTCATCCATCTTGTTTGTCTAGCATTTAATGTTGGTTGTCCAAAAAATGCTTCACACCATAGTTTTTGTCCTTAGTTCGAATTTATTCCCCATAAGCTAATGTCTCCACATTTTCAATTCATGCACAATTGATGTTAATTCCAAGTCATGAGTAGCATAATTTCTCTCATGCTCTTTTAATTTTATGGAATCATATCATACCACATGATCTTTTTGACAAAGGACTCCTCTGAGATATTCCTTGCATGCATTATTGCACACAACAAATTATTCATTTGGAGATCTACAATCTTCAATATTGGTGCACTTGTCAATATGTATTTCAGTTGTTGAAATCTTTCTTCAAACTTGGAAGTCTATTCAAATTTTATTCCCTTCTTTTGCAAAAAAGTGATTGGACTTGCAATATTTGAAAATCCCTTTATTAATCATTGGTAATAACTGACAAGACCCATGAATGATATGAATTCTGTGACATTTATTGGAACTGGCCATCCTCTAATGGCTTCTATCTTCTCGATATCAATCGTTATCACTTCTACTAAAATAATATGGCCCAAGTAGTGGATATTCTTTGATAAAAAATGCACTTACTTGGCTTAACATACAATTTATGCTCTCTTAAAATTTTTATCATCATTCTTAAATGTTTCTCATGTTCCTCTTCTGACTTAGAGTAGATGATTATATCATTTGGGAACAAAATTACAAACTTGTTAGGTATTTCTTGAACACTCATTTCAACAAGAAAATAAAAACAGTTGAGTCATTTGATAGTCCAAATGGTACTAGCGTGAATTCATAATTCCCATAGCTTGTTTTGAATATTATCTTGCTAATGTCTTCTTCCTTAATCATGTTTTGATGATAACCTTATCTCAAGTCAATGTTGGAAAATATTTGTGCACCTTTAATATAATCAAACAAATCATCAATCCTTGGAAAAGGATATTTGTTCCTTACAACGACCTTATTCATATTCCTAAAATCAATACACATCCTTAAGGTTCCATATTTATTATTCACAAAAACAATTGGGGAACCCCAAGGTGACACACTTGGGTGTATATACCCTTTCTTCAAAATCTCTTCAAGCTCCATCTGCAACTCTTTCAACTTTGGTGTACCCATTCTGTATGGTGTATTGGACATTGGGGCAGCTCTGGACACCAAATAGATAGAGAAATCAATGTCTCTCTTTAGTGGTAGTCCTAGGATTTCTCTAAAAACATCTTCGAAATCCATCAAGACTAGATGGTATTCAATTCTTTCCACTTTATCTTTGGTTTCCTCTTCCATATGGGCTGCAAAAATATGTCATCCCTTCTTGAAACAATTTATCAACAACATAGTTGAAACCTATCTAAAAGTTACAGATCTTGGAATGCCTTTAATATTTCCTTTCTTCCCTTCTTCATCAAGGCGTGTGATTGTCTTGTTGTAACCTAATGGTATGATTTTCAAATATACCTTTGTAATGAGTCCATTAATTTCTATTGGATAATATTTAACCAACTCATTGATTTTCCTCTTAGATCCTATGGCTAAATGAAATAACAAATATTTCTTATGCTTACTCCTTTGTAAGTGAAATATTTTAACAATCTTAGAGTCTATGTAACTATGGCTATCTCCATAATCAATTAAAATTGGTATGGTATGGCTATCAATCTTACGTTCTACTTCAATCATGGGGTATTGATATTCCACTTACTTGTTTTCCAAGGTTACATAAATCCTTGGCATGTTTCCTCCCATGTCTTCCATTTTTTCATCCTCTAGAATGGTGTATAAAATCCTCATTATTTCACCTTTTTTAGGGTGGTCCCTATATATGTTATTTCCCTTACATCCCCAACATTGTATAGATGGTTGCCTTGGAATTTTCCCAAATGAATTTCCAGTGTTGTGCTCATTTTGGGTAGACTGGCCTAGTTAATTGGCTTGGGAGTTATTCTTGAAAAATAGTGGATTGAAAGCTTTCTCCCTTTGATCCTTCTAACCCTTTATCTTATCATTGTAATATTTTTGGAAAACTGGCCTTCCTCTTCTTTGCTCACAAATATGCTTTTCTCTCCTGATGGATTCTTCCAAATTCTTGGGGTTATCATCTTTTATTTTGCCACTGTAGAAATAGGGTAACCAACTTAGAAACCTATGGATTTTGACTTTCTAATCCTTTATGAAGTTGGCATACTTCAAAAAATCAAAGAATATATTCTCATATTCATTCCTGGACATGGTTCCCAACTTGAGTTCAAAGAGTAGTTTCCTATTTCTTTCAAAATAATGCGCAAATAAATATTTATCTTGGAAATATCCCTTGAAATTCCTCCATGAGATCCTCTTATCATCAAGGTGATTGGTTTGTTTAAGTTTATCCCACCATGTGGTTTCCTTTCCTTGCATGTGGTAGTTTGAAATTATATCTTCTATCCATGAGGGGTAATCATGTACCTGGAAATATTTCTTCATTTCCAACAACTAGGCCTCTACCTCTTCCCCTTTCCTATGCTCACCATTGGAAGTTGATGGATTGATTTTCTTGATTTCACCTTGCAAGATCTCTTCCTTGGTCCTTCTCCTTTGCCTCCAGATAGAAGACACCATTTGGCTTCCCCTGTCCCTGGACCTGCATGATTTATTCAGGTGGTTTTCCTCGGAGAATGATGGTTCTTTCTCATAGGTATTGACTTCTTGTCACTCCCATGATCATCTCTTTTGTTATGGGATCTTCATGTTGTCACTTGTCTAGCACTAGATGCTTGCTTGGTGCCAGATTTTTTTCTAACTTTGTGAAACATATTTATGCTTTTAATTATGTCTTCTTGAGCCTTCATAATCCTTTTATTATCTTCCCTATAGATCGACACTTCCATATATAGGCTTCTCATAGTTACCAGTTCCTTCCTGTCTATTCTTCCATTGGATTTTGCCTCAACATTTCCCATACTAACATGAATACTTATGATCTATTTCTCATGGATGTAAGATCCCTAGCCATATTCCATAACTCCATTCCTCATATAATATCCAAATTTTCATTCATGAACCTCTAATTTTGCAAGAAACGTGCATGTAGTAATTACTATTAGAACATGCATAACATAAAACAATTCATCATATATAATACATGTTTTTAATTTATCAAAATTTATGAAGGAAACATTGCACCAAATCAATGTATAATTTCTTATAATGTATCCCTCTTTGAAAAAACTTTCCAATGGTTGTATTTATTCCTCATTTTGAGTTCTAAGTGAAACGTTACAACATTTACATGCTGCAATTTTCCACTTATTTACTGCTATAGAAAACTCTTTATTACTTTCTTAAAAATTTTAGCACCCAATTAAAAATTCAGAGTGAACATATCTTGTATCCTCCTAAATACCTTTCCAAAAACTATTTTTTACTAAAATCCAATCTTTGAGTTGAAAGTTATGGTCCATAGAAGTTTAGGCTTCTTTTCCCTTTTTACCCAGGTATGCTACACGTGGCATTTTTTTTCTTCATTCACATTTTTACATGTCCATATTCCAAATTTAGCTCCTTGGTTGTATTCTATGGTTCATATCACTTCCATATACTACTCTTGTGCCCCATTTAGACTTCTGAGCAAGGCGTTATGCCCTCTGAAAGTAAATTGGTCCCAAAATTTTACCCTTATTGTTTTGGCTGTAACTTTCTCATACAAGCTTTGTTTTGTGCCCAGAATAGCTCATTAGATATCTCCAATTTATTTTATTTTAGATATTGATACAAAGTGTACCTTGGTACACCCTATTCTTATGGGTTTTGATTTCCTAAAAACATCATTTAGAGCTTCAAAATTGCCCCACTAGATTGTGACCTTCAAAAACAAAAAAAATTGTCATAAAATTGATTGTATTACCATGTTAAAAACATTTAAATATGACTATTTGATCTCAAATCATATGAAATATAATTCTTCTATATGAGCTCCATTGACAATCGTTGATCAACTCTTTCCTTTGGATGCACGCAACATTTTTTTGAAATTTTTGACCCCACCGTCGACCATCGACCCATACCCTTCACAACCGATTTGCAACACAATGCTAAGAAAAACAAACCAACCAGAAATCATCATCCATAAACAATTTTCATTGGTGAATGAAACTCCTCAACAATTCGTTCGATTCCTATCCATCATCCCATTGACAATCATTCATTTCTCTTGGAAACTATTTGTAACACATCACTAAATTGGTCGAATCAACTGTTGGTCATCGACCACTTATAGGATGGCATGGAAGTTGATATTGTGAAATGACATGTGGATGATGGCATGGCATGACACGTGATTTTGAGGTGTCAACTTGGCTGATGTGGTATGAAACATTGATGTTGACGTGGCATGAGACGTGGACATTGAAGTGGAATGAAACATCATCACCCTCTTCCCTTCATCGACCATCAACCATTTTCCTTCGAAAAATAAAGAACCTCATTGAATTATCCAATGCTCAACCATCAACTATTTCCTTTGTTCGATCAAACCACTTCACCGAATCATTCAACAACCAACCATAAACCATTGACAATTTCCTTTTGGCGACCAAAAACACTTCTCTAAATCAGAACGACACCCAACCATCGTCAATTTCATTTGGAAACCAAAAACACTTCACTGAATCCATCCAACACCCAACCATCAGTCCATCATTGATTGACAATATCCTTTGGTTGAACCAAAATATTCACCAATTTGACTAACCCAACCATTGACCATTGGAAATTTTTCTTGGCAAATTTCGAACACTTAGAAATTTCGACAAAAACCTAGGTGATTCTAGGCTATCGATCTGTCACTCAAGATGATATTAGCCATTGATTCTGGTCCAACATCCCAATGAATGAAAGTGAATACATACCATCGATTTGATCCATTTTCCCAATAGCCAAAAAATAATCTCGGTCGTTGATTTACTCCACCTTTCAAATGGTCGAAACCTTGTGAAATTTTAAATTTATCCAAATGACTCTAGGTCATTGATCTAGAGATCAAGTACAATCTTGAGCATCGATTCCATGAAATCTGTGAAACACTACAATGGCCATTAAAACATGAAATTCAACCATTTCATGTCGAATTTAGCTCTGCAAATTTGCATATTGGCTCCATTGAACCTCTTAAATACTTTTGAATCCTTCAAACCTGAATTTACTTACGAATTTGAGGAATTTTACATTAATTATTCTCTGCTTTCTCACAAATTCGTCACACACAAAGATGTAATAGTGAATTTTACCCAAATGTGCACTGGTTCTTGAAACATACGGGTCCAACATTTGAAATGAAAGATATGATACCATATTGTAACGTCTTTGAGCCATCTAAGGAACATTACTATTTGGAATACCCATAAAAACTAAATTTCTTCTAACTAGTTGATTTCATGTAGCTTTCAAATACAAATTATAGACATAATTAATTGTTGTGTATTAAAATTTATTTAATGCATCTACAACATTTTAAAATAGACATGATATGTAGCTAATAACTCACTACACTAAAATATAAAATAAGTCTCATACACGCAGTTCATGCAAAGCAATTAAAACTCATAATACAATGAGAAAACAGATAAAAACATTTATCTTTTCTAAACGTTGTGCAACCAACTATTTGGGAGGGACATTCCACCACACCATAAAATTATTTTTCCATATCTCAACATCAAGTCTCCATGAGATGAGGCTACTAATCCATAAAATAGGGGGGTCTCTCACTACCCACTCACAACTCTAAAATCCCACAACCCATTGGTATTCTCTTACAACTATCCTTATTTTCCACCAGTTCTCTTCCTCTCGACCTACACAACCTAAGGAATGTACCCCTTCACTTATCTCATTCCCTAGGGAATCCTATTTGTTTATTATGGTCTATCTACACATGTAACCAATAATATCTTAGCTAGAAACTCAAGGAAAATTCATTTCTAGGAAAACTACCAACAAACAACAACAAACACTTGTTGTTTCAGTGCAACTCACACATGACTTCACTCTTCATGCTTGAAAACAAGGATATTCATTCTTCATCTCTGAAATGATCCAAATATTCTCCATCACTCTATAGAATTTTCCCTTCATGGATGTTCCATCTCCAAGCTCTCTTTCTTGTTCTCTCCTTGTTGCTCATGCAAAAACATTGATTGTCTAAAATTGTTGCAATGTTCCATACAACTTTCCTCTCCTTGGATTAATTGCTTGACTCAAACACTTCCCCAAGATGATTTTAATCATCCACCATGTGCCCATAAACTATGGGACATGACCCCTCATACCAACCCTCTTACAAGTATTCAAAGATTGTCTTTGGTGGAACTCAATAAAAAAATAAAGTTTAATACATAGTCATAATAAAATTTAGAAATGTGGGTGGATAATAGACATGGATAATTCCCCTCTTCAACCCCTCTTTGCAATTATCTTGGAATCTGCCCCCTATTGTGGATTAATTCATCCTCCATCTCTTTCCATGTCCTGTTAGCAGTTGGCTTCACATTTTATTAATAAAAATTTATAAATACACTTCACATATACTTCGCATTAGACATATCCACACATCATATATATATATATATATATATATATATATATATATATATATATATATATATATATATATATTAAATTGGGAATAATAGTGGGATGTTACAATAAATAATTATCTACTAATCCTAATACATCACCAATGTATATGATAGAAACCATGAACAAATAAGTTTAATTCAATAATAAACACAAGGAAATATTTGTATGCATTATCATTCACATAACTAACAAGAATTAAATGGAAATCAAGAAGAATATTATATCACAAATAAATACCATTCATGGCTCCAAAGAGTCCTTCTATCCTTTATTTATGCAATCAAATTATTACAATGGAATATCACAAAACAATTCCTTCATTTAATACATTGATCTTTCTTTTATAGAATAAGAAAGACCCTTCAAACTTTGTAACTACTAATGTTATAATTACAATGTTTCATCTGACTGTTTTTGTCCTCTTATACATTTCAATTTATGAGTATACAATAGCTACATACAAATTTCATGGAGATTTACTTGGCACTAAAATATCTCTGTAGGAAGTCCAGAATTCAAAAAAATTGGAGAGTTCTTCGACCTTGTCTAACCTCATTCTTTCAATTTGTAACTCTCAATCATAAATACTTTAGGAAAATTATCCTTCAAAATATTTGTGTATTCTTTTAATGTAGGAATTAATCATAGTGGAAATGTTTACTGGATTTACCAAATATCTGTTAGATACATCCTTATTTACCTCGTTGAGCTCAGAAGTTCTTGTTTGTTTTCATCTAAACTCTGCTCAACTTATGCAATTCTTAGATTACTGATAATTTCTTGATTTATGCATCCATAGATGGCATTTCAAACTATTCTAATATGTAATCTACTTAATTCAACATCCTGAAGAGATCTTTGGCAGCGATCTCCATAGTTTCTTCAATTTTCTCACAAGAGGCCTTCTAGGTGTCCAATAGTACTTGGGTTTTCCCCTTTTCTCTACGATGAAATATTAGGATATTTGAATGAGACCTTTTATACAATTTTTTGCACTCTACCGCCCAATCGAAGTCATATAGGGTATATTTCATTTTATCCAAGCGCATATCCACCACATCGTATAAATTTTTAAAATCTACATGGCATTGTTGTATTTCATTCAACTCATTAAAGAATTGCTTCTAAGATTCTCGTACATTTTCATTGACTTTCAAGGATTATTCTTTCATAGTTTCAAGGAAGAGGGTGGCTTTGTTGATATCTTTCAATTTAGATTCAAGAGATTTCACTTTATCCATATTCAATCATTTTCACTCTATGTTTCTCAGAGAGAGTGATACATTTTTTGTACTATGTTTTGATCCTCTCAACTTCCTGCAAATGCTACTTCTTCAATGCCTCCAATTCATCTTTATGTTGTTGATCCTTCTCGTTGGTATTTTGTTTGAACTCATATTCAATTTGTGATCTATATTGTATCATTATATTATTTTTCATTTATATATATGCTTTCACTATGGAAAAATTTGGATGAATCAACTTGCAAGGCCATTTTAGTTTTAGGTCTCAGTTTGTAAAATTGGGGTTCAGAACCTTCTAGATCCAACTTGAGACATTAAGCATTATTTTGGGGGGTTTGGGTGCTCAAAAATTGTATGAAATCCTATTCATGATTACAGATACGTGAGACATTCTTCAGGACACAGACTGATTGAGTCAACCTGAGAGAGAGCCCCTAAGATGGGTGTGTGGTTCCTATCTGAGATAGAACTGGAACGTAGGGATGGCCTCCTCCTTATAGAGAGTTGAGAAGAAATCCATATGATTCTCCTATGTAACGCAGTGAGAAATGAGATCTGTTGAGTTGGACATGCATGTGGCTGAGCACAAGGTGAACATGTGAATTCCCATAGAGATGGGTGCATCATCATGAGAAATAGATGAAGACGATGTATTAGCCTCCTGCGAGCAGAGAGTTGATATGGTGAACTCCATATAACTCTCTTGTGTAATGCAGTGGGAAAGAATATTTGTTGAGTGGGGGTGCATGTGGACGAGTATTGGTGAACGTGATCCTAGTGGTTGGGAACTAGTGAGAGTGGTTCTCCTATGTAATGCAGTGAGATAGAGATATGGACATCCATATGGATGTTCCCCTAGTGGATGAGTACTAGTGGGTGTATGATATACCTTTCTATATTTTTCAAGAGTCAGACCTACCTATAACTCTAATTTTAATGTAAACGGTACAGGTCAGCCCTACCTTAATGTAATTAATAATTAATGTAAAAGATAATTAATCTGGTTAATATTAATTATATTGTGAGATAGATAGGTTGGCCCTATTGTGCCAATAAACACTTATGTTGACTCATCAAGTCTAATATAATTAAAGGTAAATTCCCCATTGAGGAATCATATATTTTGTGTGAGTTTGGATATTTCAGCAAGTACATCTTCTTGGGAAAAGTGCACACCTCTCTTGGGAGCTAGTCTTCTAGGGTTTACAATAACCCTCTTGTGTGATAGGTTTTCTTGGTGGTGAAGGTATTTCTCTTGACGAATATAGCAAAGTATTTGGCTAGGTTTTCTTCCCTTGTTGAGAATGGTTTCCTAGGATACTTCTTGTGTTCTTGTGCATGGTGTTTCTTCTTGTGACCTTGGTTGTTGCAACATAATTTGTTATGGTTTATGTAAAATGTTAAAATGGAATGAAATTCCTACTTAAAACTTGTCTATTGAAAAATAAACATGGTTTCATAGCAAAGGCCTTGAATAACCCATTGCACAAACAAATTTCAGTCATCCTCTCTCTTCTGCAAAACCGTACGACCCTCCTAGGGTTTCTAGAAAATATGTACGACCTACCTTTATGAGGAGTTTAAGCACTCGCCACTTGGAATTTGGGGCTAAAAATTGTATAAGAGTGTACGACCTCCTCCAACACACCTCCAATAATCTCCAGATTTTATTTTCAAGCATGTTGACATTTTGGCCCTAGTGTTTCGCTAATTTCTACAGAATTTTTAGAATTAGGGTTTATGCAACTCTTTGAAGGAGCTCTTCAAATCACCAGTGTTCTCCTATCTTTCAAAGGCTTATTGTTGGCATTCATAGTTCCAACAAAACCTAAAATTGACAGCCTAGCCTAGCTATTAGGTTTTCTATCCCGGCTGACAAGGGTTTGTGAAGAATCTAAAATTATGATGAACATAACTATGATGGAAGGTAATCTTGATGGATCAAGCAAATTCAAGTTCCTGGAAGACAAGAATTCAGAGGAAGACTTATTGTGGGTGATACAAAAAGGTGACACTATGAAAACCTTCTTCATGAAGATGTCAAAGGACAAAGACCAACCAGATGCCATTGGATAAATCATATCAACACCCCCAAGTTAATGATTACCTAGTTTGAGAAGACCCACGATGTTGTGAGGGAAGACTGTGGTAATCACTCATGATGATTCTAAGGGGTGCACAATAAGGCAAGGTACTTAGTCCTTACAGGCCCTTAGTATCCCACAACATCACCTATCATATTATTGACTCTAGGGGTTTGATGTCTATCAAATTTAGTCAAGAGGCAAGTGGCACCCTTGGAGCATGTAGTGCATCTTGAAGGGCACGTCATGTGAATAAAATAGAAAGAGGCAAGTTCCACCCTTGGAGCACGTAGTGTTTCTTGAAGGGCATGTTGTGCAAATAAAAGAAAAGATGCAGGTGGCACCCTTGGAGCACGTAGTGTGTCCTGAAGGTCATGTTGTGAAGGTCATGTTGTGATTTTAAATGGTAACTGGATAAACCTAGTGCCTAGAAAACTATGCCCCCTTAGGACCTAGTCGACCTTAAAATGAATGGTATGATAAGTAATGTTTAAAAACAATTTTTCCCTTAAAAATGTCACCCAACCTAGTGAATTTAAAACCTAGGTCTAAGCAGATCCTCTAAACAAAAATAATTAGACATATAACAAGAAGGGGGTAAAGAAATTCAAACTTTATTTATTAAGTAAAAAAAGTTATAAGGGAGGATTAAATTTTAAAAAAAGGGGTAATGGTTGTTTTTTTCTACATTTGATAAATTAATTTTTAGTTAAAAATAAAAGAGGGTAAATGGTTGTTTTTATCTACACTTGCTAAATTAATTTTTAATTAAAAAGGAAAAAGGGTAAATGGTTGTTGTATCTACACTTGCTAAGTTGATTTTTAGTTAAAAAGGAAAAAGAGAGAAACTTAAAAGAAATAGGAAACTTAAAGAAAAAGGGAAACTTAAAGAAAAGGGGAAACATAAAGAAAAAGATGAATGTCTAACTTACTAAGGAATCTTGCCTTTGGAACTTTCCATTTATGAACTCAACTAGGAATTAAGTAAGGCATAAGTCATTTAATAATTTTAAGAGAATTTTGGGACACCGAGGAGCGGTTTTAGGAATGTTCTTAGGTGGATGAGGGAAATAGGAATATTTAAATTAATTAATAAAATTGATTTTCGGGTGCAACTAGGGGATCGGGTGACATGTGTACAAGGGAGGTTTTTTGAAATTAATTAAATGAAAAAGGAATCTAATGAGAGTTTTGGGAAACTCGTGACTAAGAAAATTCTATAAAAAGGATGGTGGAGGAGAAGTGGGGATCATCATTTGGCTTGTGTAACATTACGCTTCTGAAATTTCATCTTGAATGAAATTTCTCTTGTGGGAGATGGGATACCTAGCTCGGGTAACGAGTGGTAGATTGACCTTGCGAGGCAAGCTGGGTGCTAGAATTCTTTGCTATTGTGCGCATGGCCCCTTTGCAAACCGACATGATTAGGGGAAAGAAGATTACCCCTAGCGTTGGCTGGGAGGTACCGATGAGATCACATCAGTTGGCAAGCGGGAGCTGGATGGAGCACGCGCAGGACAATGACTTCAGAGCATTCTCATTTGGCTATGGTATGCATGTGTATATTTGTATTGTATGATAGTTAAATGATGTTCCTTCACCTTCATTTAAGGTACTTCTATTGTGTTAAGTTTTATGTTTTATTCATCGTACACTATCCAGAGTTTTCTTTTTATCCTTTAGCAAATTTGTCTTGATGAGCCCACCATTTTATGATCAGAGAATTGAAATTCATCCCATCCTTATGCTCATTTTATTTGATTTGATTTCCCTTGGTGAACCCAGACTTTGACTACAATTACTTCTCCGGGTTTTGTTTTTATTGATTTAATACAAAGAAAAATTATGTTTTGATTTTTTGTTCCTTATCCTTTAAGTTATTAGTATGTGCCTGAGCAATCGGCCAGGAGCCGAATCGACTGTCTTTCACTCTAGTGTTAAGGATTTATATTCAAATGCCCTGCTTTCCTGTGCATGGATAATAAGTGAAGTATAATTTTTCTCCCAACTATCTATCCCTTACTTATCTATGCATTTTTATTTTATGCATAATCCCCGCGTCCTTCCTAGAATTTTATCTCTGCATTTTCTTGAATGATAAATCTCTACACTTGAATGATAAGCCTTTGTGTTTTGATTGATAAATCCTAGCATTTTTGGAAGGAAAATATCTACTTTTTGATTGATAAATCCCAACGATTTCGAATGCTAAACCTCTTCATTTTGATTGATAAATTCCAACGTTTTTGGATGGGAAAACTCTGTGTTTTTTTATTGATAAATCCCAACATTTTTGGATGGTAAAACTCTGCATTTTCGATTGATAAATCCCATCGTTTTTGGATGGAAAATCTCTGTGATTTACCACTGTGATTTCACCATGCGATTTCAGCACGATATCCCTACCTACTACTTAGCACTGCGAATTTTACCACTGTCATTTTAACTCTGTGATTTCCTTTTTGACAACAATATCAATTCTAGACAGATGTTTATTAATGGATAGAAATAATATTGTTGACAGTAAATATTAATGAACATTGATTTAATGGACAACGATTTAACGGACTACGTGGGTAATATATATTAGACAGCGTGGGTAATACATATTAGATTGCATGGGTAATATATATTAGACTGCATGGGTAATATATATTATACATTGTGAGTAATATATATTATATTGTGTGGGTAATATATCTTAGACTGCGTGGGTAATATATATGTTAGACAATGAATTAATGAGTTGTGATGGTAATTTATATGTTAGACAATGATTTAATGGACTACGTGATGACTGTGTGGGTAATATATATGTTAGACAATGATTATACATATGTTAGACATTGATTTAATGGACAACAAGTTTTATTATGGATAACGATTCTTGTTTGGAAAACTATATTTAGACTAACTGAGATTTGGGGCTAGTGTTTCTCATTGAAATTGTCTCAGCACTCCTGAGCTCCTTTTGGAAGTTTCTAATTTCCTGAAAGTGATAGGGTATGTCTGTGATTGTGGTGCATTTATAGAAATGGGTTGAAGGGGTTTGTTTCTTAATTTAATCCATTATCATTGACAAGATTTCACTAGTGAAGTCTATCTTATTAATTGTTAATTGAAAAGGAATGAAATGTAAAGGAGGTTTCATGCATTTACATGATGTTTGATATAATTGTTTATGTAATTAAGTAAGGATTTCAAAGTTTCATTTTCCCAATGGTTAATGTGCACTCCATAATTAATTTTTAATACACCTCACTTATATCTAATTATGTTGTATGATAAGGAAATCATATACATTCAATTACAATGTGTAGGGAAAATCACATTTGGTCCATAAATAAAAGGAATGTATTAATGGATTTACATCCTCATTCATGCAAGGATAAGGGTTAAATTTTATCCTTTTCACACCTTTTCATGTGCATTCATACTTACCCTGCATCTCGTTTAGAGCGATTGATCCAATGAGTGCGTATGTTAACCTGGCCTTGGGACATGCGCTTTTGATGATGATGAGGTGATAATCGAATTGATGTTTGTAAATCGCATTGTAGCACTTGAATGTGATTTGTTCCTCACTCACCATGAAGGTTCAAGTTACTTGTGTCACTTGATGTTGGTTGCGTCTGGTTGATCTTGATGTTGTCCCATAGCTTATTCGTTTTATTTGTCTATTTGTTTTTCGTGTGTTGCCCCTAGTCGCATGATGTACTAAGTATGATAGGTCGTTATGCTGTCAATTGCATGACTTTCTTGCGTGGTGTTTGTCGTCAAGTTGTGTTGATTAATTGTTGTCATTGGTACTTCCAACTTTTAAAAAGAAAAAAATAAAAAATAAATTTTCTCTTTCTTGCATCGCATGTAGTCACAAAGATGGGGTTGTTACATATGGTATCAAAGCGGGTTCAACCTCGCTACTATGGATATCCATGCTTTCCATAGGATTAAACCCTTGAGAAATAACCTAGCACTAATTAAAACTTTAACGTTTCCATGCGATGATCTAGATTAGAGGATGCCACAAAGGCTCACAATGTGGTGCCATGGAAGGAGGTGTGATGCCTCCATAAGTGCCCATGCCCTCAGAGTATAACCCATGGGGAGACAAATAGGTTGTACAGATAGTTGTGGGTGATGTGGTTGGGATGATGAGGTCCTTTCAATGGATGTTTGAGGCACTGATCGAAAGTTTGGATAGATATGAATCTAGGGCACTGGCTTCCCCTGAGAGTCCACTGTGTGCTCCATTTGGTACTGGTAGCATTCACTACAAACTCGAGAAGGTCAAATTTCTCGAGTTCCTTGGTGCCCCAGACGACATAGTCGTCAAGGCATGGTTGGAGAATATGGCGATGTGCTTTGCACTTCGTGAATATAATTCCAACATGAAGGTATGCATGGTAGTCTTTCTACTCAAGGGGAGTGCTCTTCTATGGTGGAAGATGCTCCTACCGCAATTGAACCTGGTCGTCGAAGACATGTTATGGGAACTATTCAAGGAACTGTTTCGAGAGAGGTATCTATCTAAGGAATTCATTGAGCATCATTTCAACAAATTCAATGCCTTGTGACAGGGAGGCCATATGGTGCCCGAGTACGTGGCTCGATTCATGGAGCTGCTTCGGTATGCTCTGGACCTGAATACTAAGAAACTTAAGTTCAACAAGTTCGTGTTGGGCCTTAATGTCAACATCCATGCAAAGGTTAGGATTATGATGCCTCAAAACTTGCATGATGTTGTCCAGAAGGCCCTCGTATCAGAGGAGGAGCTCATCACCGGAGGTCAGACTAGGACTCTAGCGAGACTAGAGGCACAGGTGTCATTTGGTGTGTAGAAGCATTGGACACCGACTAGACATTCACCAGGATATCATGATTTCTAGAGAGGATCCACTTTCACTACACCTCGGTGACCAACACCTTAGTAGCGAACGCCTTACCAAGCACCACAACTAGCAGCAACATTGACCGCAACACCAATAGTCTAGGCATATTTAGCAGAACAGATCAGGGTTCCAGGCCAGTGGGTCGTCAACTTCTACTTCGGGTACCAAGAGTACTAGACCGAAGAAAGCGTGTTGGACATGTGGGGAACCATAATACCAGCACGACTTCCTAGCGGAGAGGACCAGAGCATCAGGATCAGTTGGACCCACTACTATGGGATATTTGGGAAAGGACCATCAGATTCATGCAGCGGTGAATAACTGCCAGGCATAGCACTGGTCGACTATGCTAGAGACGTTAGGTACCATCGTTGACTAGACCCTTAGTATTTTGATAGATCTAGGTGCTACATAGAGTTTCATTTTTGGGGCACTGCTAAAGAGAATAAAGGTAAAGGCAGTCGAACAATATGAGTTTAGCTTTGTAGAAATGGCTTCGGGAGCCAAACATAAGGTTGGTGAGAGGGTTATCGGTTGTAGCCTTAATAGGGGAGAGTTTTTCACTAGGGCCAACATGTACATTGCAATATTAGGATCTTATGACGTTGTGATTAGTATGGATTGGTTTGAATGGCATGATGCGATACTCAATTGTAAGACAAAACGGTTGAGCTTGGTTGATGATGATGGACAGAAACATGTGATTGTAGGTCAGAACCAGGGAGTTTCTTTGAGGCTAATCTCTTCCTTGTAGCTACGGAATATCATGCGCAAGGGACATTGTAAGATTTATGGGATCCTTGCATTAAACGAGAAGGGAGTAGTGGAAGGTATAGAACACCTTCTAGTGATGAGAGAGTTTGTGGACATCTTCCCTTAGGAGTTACTTGGGATGTCACCAGAGAGGGAATTGGAATTTACCATAAAACTAAAACTGAGGAATGAACTGATAGCAAGAATGCCTTATCAGATGTCAACCCCAGAGTTACAATAGTTGAAAATGCAACTGGAGGATTTGTTCGACATAGGAATTATATGTCCAAGTGTGTCACCATGGGCTGCGCCTATTATTTTCATACATAAGAAGGATGGGTCGTGGATAATCTGCATTGACTACTGTCAATTGAATAAGGAAACGATCAAGAATCAATATATGTTTCCAAGGATTGATAATCTATTTGATCGTATGAAGGGTGTGATGGTGTTTTCAAAGATCGACTTGAGATCAGGGTATCACCAGTTACGGATCAAGGAGGATGACATCCATAAGACTACCTTTAAGATGAGGTTTGGACATTCTGAGTTTACTGTTTTACCGTTTGGATTGACGAACACCCCAGGGGTATTTATGAGTTTGATGAACGAGGTGTTCCGCAAATACTTGGACAGGATCATCCAAGTATTCATTGACGCTATTTTATTTACTCTTGAACGATGGAAGAGCATGACGAGAACTTATGCTTGGTTCTACAATGTCTACGAGTGATCCAGATGGATATCGGTGGCCACCCACCTTTTCCAACTGGCTCAAAACAGTTTTCTGACATTTTGGCAATTTACTATTTTTAGCAGTTTTTCGGGTCCTGAACTTCTGGAGCCATTTTGAGGCCCTAAACGATGTTT
>ML795443.1:17765-38085 GCA_009831015.1 Picea engelmannii
GTTTCCCCTTTTCTTTAAGTTTCCCTTTTTCTTTAAGTTTCCTATTTCTTTTAAGTTTCTCTCTTTTTCCTTTTTAACTAAAAATCAACTTAGCAAGTGTAGATACAACAACCATTTACCCTTTTTCCTTTTTAATTAAAAATTAATTTAGCAAGTGTAGATAAAAACAACCATTTACCCTCTTTTATTTTTAACTAAAAATTAATTTATCAAATGTAGAAAAAAACAACCATTACCCCTTTTTTTAAAATTTAATCCTCCCTTATAACTTTTTTTACTTAATAAATAAAGTTTGAATTTCTTTACCCCCTTCTTGTTATATGTCTAATTATTTTTGTTTAGAGGATCTGCTTAGACCTAGGTTTTAAATTCACTAGGTTGGGTGACATTTTTAAGGGAAAAATTGTTTTTAAACATTACTTATCATACCATTCATTTTAAGGTCGACTAGGTCCTAAGGGGGCATAGTTTTCTAGGCACTAGGTTTATCCAGTTACCATTTAAAATCACAACATGACCTTCACAACATGACCTTCAGGACACACTACGTGCTCCAAGGGTGCCACCTGCATCTTTTCTTTTATTTGCACAACATGCCCTTCAAGAAACACTACGTGCTCCAAGGGTGGAACTTGCCTCTTTCTATTTTATTCACATGACGTGCCCTTCAAGATGCACTACATGCTCCAAGGGTGCCACTTGCCTCTTGACTAAATTTGATAGACATCAAACCCCTAGAGTCAATAATATGATAGGTGATGTTGTGGGATACTAAGGGCCTGTAAGGACTAAGTACCTTGCCTTATTGTGCACCCCTTAGAATCATCATGAGTGATTACCACAGTCTTCCCTCACAACATCGTGGGTCTTCTCAAACTAGGTAATCATTAACTTGGGGGTGTTGATATGATTTATCCAATGGCATCTGGTTGGTCTTTGTCCTTTGACATCTTCATGAAGAAGGTTTTCATAGTGTCACCTTTTTGTATCACCCACAATAAGTCTTCCTCTGAATTCTTGTCTTCCAGGAACTTGAATTTGCTTGATCCATCAAGATTACCTTCCATCATAGTTATGTTCATCATAATTTTAGATTCTTCACAAACCCTTGTCAGCCGGGATAGAAAACCTAATAGCTAGGCTAGGCTGTCAATTTTAGGTTTTGTTGGAACTATGAATGCCAACAATAAGCCTTTGAAAGATAGGAGAACACTGGTGATTTGAAGAGCTCCTTCAAAGAGTTGCATAAACCCTAATTCTAAAAATTCTGTAGAAATTAGCGAAACACTAGGGCCAAAATGTCAACATGCTTGAAAATAAAATCTGGAGATTATTGGAGGTGTGTTGGAGGAGGTCGTACACTCTTATACAATTTTTAGCCCCAAATTCCAAGTGGCGAGTGCTTAAACTCCTCATAAAGGTAGGTCGTACATATTTTCTAGAAACCCTAGGAGGGTCGTACGGTTTTGCAGAAGAGAGAGGATGACTGAAATTTGTTTGTGCAATGGGTTATTCAAGGCCTTTGCTATGAAACCATGTTTATTTTTCAATAGACAAGTTTTAAGTAGGAATTTCATTCCATTTTAACATTTTACATAAACCATAACAAATTATGTTGCAACAACCAAGGTCACAAGAAGAAACACCATGCACAAGAACACAAGAAGTATCCTAGGAAACCATTCTCAACAAGGGAAGAAAACCTAGCCAAATACTTTGCTATATTCGTCAAGAGAAATACCTTCACCACCAAGAAAACCTATCACACAAGAGGGTTATTGTAAACCCTAGAAGACTAGCTCCCAAGAGAGGTGTGCACTTTTCCCAAGAAGATGTACTTGCTGAAATATCCAAACTCACACAAAATATATGATTCCTCAATGGGGAATTTACCTTTAATTATATTAGACTTGATGAGTCAACATAAGTGTTTATTGGCACAATAGGGCCAACCTATCTATCTCACAATATAATTAATATTAACCAGATTAATTATCTTTTACATTAATTATTAATTACATTAAGGTAGGGCTGACCTGTACCGTTTACATTAAAATTAGAGTTATAGGTAGGTCTGACTCTTGAAAAATATAGAAAGGTATATCATACACCCACTAGTACTCATCCACTAGGGGAACATCCATATGGATGTCCATATCTCTATCTCACTGCATTACATAGGAGAACCACTCTCACTAGTTCCCAACCACTAGGATCACGTTCACCAATACTCGTCCACATGCACCCCCACTCAACAAATATTCTTTCCCACTGCATTACACAAGAGAGTTATATGGAGTTCACCATATCAACTCTCTGCTCGCAGGAGGCTAATACATCGTCTTCATCTATTTCTCATGATGATGCACCCATCTCTATGGGAATTCACATGTTCACCTTGTGCTCAGCCACATGCATGTCCAACTCAACAGATCTCATTTCTCACTGCGTTACATAGGAGAATCATATGGATTTCTTCTCAACTCTCTATAAGGAGGAGGCCATCCCTACGTTCCAGTTCTATCTCAGATAGGAACCACACACCCATCTTAGGGGCTCTCTCTCAGGTTGACTCAATCAGTCTGTGTCCTGAAGAATGTCTCACGTATCTGTAATCATGAATAGGATTTCATACAATTTTTGAGCACCCAAACCCCCCAAAATAATGCTTAATGTCTCAAGTTGGATCTAGAAGGTTCTGAACCCCAATTTTACAAACTGAGACCTAAAACTAAAATGGCCTTGCAAGTTGATTCATCCAAATTTTTCCATAGTGAAAGCATATATATAAATGAAAAATAATATAATGATACAATATAGATCACAAATTGAATATGAGTTCAAACAAAATACCAACGAGAAGGATCAACAACATAAAGATGAATTGGAGGCATTGAAGAAGTAGCATTTGCAGGAAGTTGAGAGGATCAAAACATAGTACAAAAAATGTATCACTCTCTCTGAGAAACATAGAGTGAAAATGATTGAATATGGATAAAGTGAAATCTCTTGAATCTAAATTGAAAGATATCAACAAAGCCACCCTCTTCCTTGAAACTATGAAAGAATAATCCTTGAAAGTCAATGAAAATGTACGAGAATCTTAGAAGCAATTCTTTAATGAGTTGAATGAAATACAACAATGCCATGTAGATTTTAAAAATTTATACGATGTGGTGGATATGCGCTTGGATAAAATGAAATATACCCTATATGACTTCGATTGGGCGGTAGAGTGCAAAAAATTGTATAAAAGGTCTCATTCAAATATCCTAATATTTCATCGTAGAGAAAAGGGGAAAACCCAAGTACTATTGGACACCTAGAAGGCCTCTTGTGAGAAAATTGAAGAAACTATGGAGATCGCTGCCAAAGATCTCTTCAGGATGTTGAATTAAGTAGATTACATATTAGAATA
Organism: Picea engelmannii; assembly: GCA_009831015.1. Lineage (NCBI taxonomy): Eukaryota > Viridiplantae > Streptophyta > Pinopsida > Pinales > Pinaceae > Picea > Picea engelmannii. The sequence continues at coordinate 21,184 of ML795443.1, forward strand.
GTTTGAAATGCCATCTATGGATGCATAAATCAAGAAATTATCAGTAATCTAAGAATTGCATAAGTTGAGCAGAGTTTAGATGAAAACAAACAAGAACTTCTGAGCTCAACGAGGTAAATAAGGATGTATCTAACAGATATTTGGTAAATCCAGTAAACATTTCCACTATGATTAATTCCTACATTAAAAGAATACACAAATATTTTGAAGGATAATTTTCCTAAAGTATTTATGATTGAGAGTTACAAATTGAAAGAATGAGGTTAGACAAGGTCGAAGAACTCTCCAATTTTTTTGAATTCTGGACTTCCTACAGAGATATTTTAGTGCCAAGTAAATCTCCATGAAATTTGTATGTAGCTATTGTATACTCATAAATTGAAATGTATAAGAGGACAAAAACAGTCAGATGAAACATTGTAATTATAACATTAGTAGTTACAAAGTTTGAAGGGTCTTTCTTATTCTATAAAAGAAAGATCAATGTATTAAATGAAGGAATTGTTTTGTGATATTCCATTGTAATAATTTGATTGCATAAATAAAGGATAGAAGGACTCTTTGGAGCCATGAATGGTATTTATTTGTGATATAATATTCTTCTTGATTTCCATTTAATTCTTGTTAGTTATGTGAATGATAATGCATACAAATATTTCCTTGTGTTTATTATTGAATTAAACTTATTTGTTCATGGTTTCTATCATATACATTGGTGATGTATTAGGATTAGTAGATAATTATTTATTGTAACATCCCACTATTATTCCCAATTTAATATATATATATATATATATATATATATATATATATATATATATATATATATATATATATATGATGTGTGGATATGTCTAATGCGAAGTATATGTGAAGTGTATTTATAAATTTTTATTAATAAAATGTGAAGCCAACTGCTAACAGGACATGGAAAGAGATGGAGGATGAATTAATCCACAATAGGGGGCAGATTCCAAGATAATTGCAAAGAGGGGTTGAAGAGGGGAATTATCCATGTCTATTATCCACCCACATTTCTAAATTTTATTATGACTATGTATTAAACTTTATTTTTTTATTGAGTTCCACCAAAGACAATCTTTGAATACTTGTAAGAGGGTTGGTATGAGGGGTCATGTCCCATAGTTTATGGGCACATGGTGGATGATTAAAATCATCTTGGGGAAGTGTTTGAGTCAAGCAATTAATCCAAGGAGAGGAAAGTTGTATGGAACATTGCAACAATTTTAGACAATCAATGTTTTTGCATGAGCAACAAGGAGAGAACAAGAAAGAGAGCTTGGAGATGGAACATCCATGAAGGGAAAATTCTATAGAGTGATGGAGAATATTTGGATCATTTCAGAGATGAAGAATGAATATCCTTGTTTTCAAGCATGAAGAGTGAAGTCATGTGTGAGTTGCACTGAAACAACAAGTGTTTGTTGTTGTTTGTTGGTAGTTTTCCTAGAAATGAATTTTCCTTGAGTTTCTAGCTAAGATATTATTGGTTACATGTGTAGATAGACCATAATAAACAAATAGGATTCCCTAGGGAATGAGATAAGTGAAGGGGTACATTCCTTAGGTTGTGTAGGTCGAGAGGAAGAGAACTGGTGGAAAATAAGGATAGTTGTAAGAGAATACCAATGGGTTGTGGGATTTTAGAGTTGTGAGTGGGTAGTGAGAGACCCCCCTATTTTATGGATTAGTAGCCTCATCTCATGGAGACTTGATGTTGAGATATGGAAAAATAATTTTATGGTGTGGTGGAATGTCCCTCCCAAATAGTTGGTTGCACAACGTTTAGAAAAGATAAATGTTTTTATCTGTTTTCTCATTGTATTATGAGTTTTAATTGCTTTGCATGAACTGCGTGTATGAGACTTATTTTATATTTTAGTGTAGTGAGTTATTAGCTACATATCATGTCTATTTTAAAATGTTGTAGATGCATTAAATAAATTTTAATACACAACAATTAATTATGTCTATAATTTGTATTTGAAAGCTACATGAAATCAACTAGTTAGAAGAAATTTAGTTTTTATGGGTATTCCAAATAGTAATGTTCCTTAGATGGCTCAAAGACGTTACAATATGGTATCATATCTTTCATTTCAAATGTTGGACCCGTATGTTTCAAGAACCAGTGCACATTTGGGTAAAATTCACTATTACATCTTTGTGTGTGACGAATTTGTGAGAAAGCAGAGAATAATTAATGTAAAATTCCTCAAATTCGTAAGTAAATTCAGGTTTGAAGGATTCAAAAGTATTTAAGAGGTTCAATGGAGCCAATATGCAAATTTGCAGAGCTAAATTCGACATGAAATGGTTGAATTTCATGTTTTAATGGCCATTGTAGTGTTTCACAGATTTCATGGAATCGATGCTCAAGATTGTACTTGATCTCTAGATCAATGACCTAGAGTCATTTGGATAAATTTAAAATTTCACAAGGTTTCGACCATTTGAAAGGTGGAGTAAATCAACGACCGAGATTATTTTTTGGCTATTGGGAAAATGGATCAAATCGATGGTATGTATTCACTTTCATTCATTGGGATGTTGGACCAGAATCAATGGCTAATATCATCTTGAGTGACAGATCGATAGCCTAGAATCACCTAGGTTTTTGTCGAAATTTCTAAGTGTTCGAAATTTGCCAAGAAAAATTTCCAATGGTCAATGGTTGGGTTAGTCAAATTGGTGAATATTTTGGTTCAACCAAAGGATATTGTCAATCAATGATGGACTGATGGTTGGGTGTTGGATGGATTCAGTGAAGTGTTTTTGGTTTCCAAATGAAATTGACGATGGTTGGGTGTCGTTCTGATTTAGAGAAGTGTTTTTGGTCGCCAAAAGGAAATTGTCAATGGTTTATGGTTGGTTGTTGAATGATTCGGTGAAGTGGTTTGATCGAACAAAGGAAATAGTTGATGGTTGAGCATTGGATAATTCAATGAGGTTCTTTATTTTTCGAAGGAAAATGGTTGATGGTCGATGAAGGGAAGAGGGTGATGATGTTTCATTCCACTTCAATGTCCACGTCTCATGCCACGTCAACATCAATGTTTCATACCACATCAGCCAAGTTGACACCTCAAAATCACGTGTCATGCCATGCCATCATCCACATGTCATTTCACAATATCAACTTCCATGCCATCCTATAAGTGGTCGATGACCAACAGTTGATTCGACCAATTTAGTGATGTGTTACAAATAGTTTCCAAGAGAAATGAATGATTGTCAATGGGATGATGGATAGGAATCGAACGAATTGTTGAGGAGTTTCATTCACCAATGAAAATTGTTTATGGATGATGATTTCTGGTTGGTTTGTTTTTCTTAGCATTGTGTTGCAAATCGGTTGTGAAGGGTATGGGTCGATGGTCGACGGTGGGGTCAAAAATTTCAAAAAAATGTTGCGTGCATCCAAAGGAAAGAGTTGATCAACGATTGTCAATGGAGCTCATATAGAAGAATTATATTTCATATGATTTGAGATCAAATAGTCATATTTAAATGTTTTTAACATGGTAATACAATCAATTTTATGACAATTTTTTTTGTTTTTGAAGGTCACAATCTAGTGGGGCAATTTTGAAGCTCTAAATGATGTTTTTAGGAAATCAAAACCCATAAGAATAGGGTGTACCAAGGTACACTTTGTATCAATATCTAAAATAAAATAAATTGGAGATATCTAATGAGCTATTCTGGGCACAAAACAAAGCTTGTATGAGAAAGTTACAGCCAAAACAATAAGGGTAAAATTTTGGGACCAATTTACTTTCAGAGGGCATAACGCCTTGCTCAGAAGTCTAAATGGGGCACAAGAGTAGTATATGGAAGTGATATGAACCATAGAATACAACCAAGGAGCTAAATTTGGAATATGGACATGTAAAAATGTGAATGAAGAAAAAAAATGCCACGTGTAGCATACCTGGGTAAAAAGGGAAAAGAAGCCTAAACTTCTATGGACCATAACTTTCAACTCAAAGATTGGATTTTAGTAAAAAATAGTTTTTGGAAAGGTATTTAGGAGGATACAAGATATGTTCACTCTGAATTTTTAATTGGGTGCTAAAATTTTTAAGAAAGTAATAAAGAGTTTTCTATAGCAGTAAATAAGTGGAAAATTGCAGCATGTAAATGTTGTAACGTTTCACTTAGAACTCAAAATGAGGAATAAATACAACCATTGGAAAGTTTTTTCAAAGAGGGATACATTATAAGAAATTATACATTGATTTGGTGCAATGTTTCCTTCATAAATTTTGATAAATTAAAAACATGTATTATATATGATGAATTGTTTTATGTTATGCATGTTCTAATAGTAATTACTACATGCACGTTTCTTGCAAAATTAGAGGTTCATGAATGAAAATTTGGATATTATATGAGGAATGGAGTTATGGAATATGGCTAGGGATCTTACATCCATGAGAAATAGATCATAAGTATTCATGTTAGTATGGGAAATGTTGAGGCAAAATCCAATGGAAGAATAGACAGGAAGGAACTGGTAACTATGAGAAGCCTATATATGGAAGTGTCGATCTATAGGGAAGATAATAAAAGGATTATGAAGGCTCAAGAAGACATAATTAAAAGCATAAATATGTTTCACAAAGTTAGAAAAAAATCTGGCACCAAGCAAGCATCTAGTGCTAGACAAGTGACAACATGAAGATCCCATAACAAAAGAGATGATCATGGGAGTGACAAGAAGTCAATACCTATGAGAAAGAACCATCATTCTCCGAGGAAAACCACCTGAATAAATCATGCAGGTCCAGGGACAGGGGAAGCCAAATGGTGTCTTCTATCTGGAGGCAAAGGAGAAGGACCAAGGAAGAGATCTTGCAAGGTGAAATCAAGAAAATCAATCCATCAACTTCCAATGGTGAGCATAGGAAAGGGGAAGAGGTAGAGGCCTAGTTGTTGGAAATGAAGAAATATTTCCAGGTACATGATTACCCCTCATGGATAGAAGATATAATTTCAAACTACCACATGCAAGGAAAGGAAACCACATGGTGGGATAAACTTAAACAAACCAATCACCTTGATGATAAGAGGATCTCATGGAGGAATTTCAAGGGATATTTCCAAGATAAATATTTATTTGCGCATTATTTTGAAAGAAATAGGAAACTACTCTTTGAACTCAAGTTGGGAACCATGTCCAGGAATGAATATGAGAATATATTCTTTGATTTTTTGAAGTATGCCAACTTCATAAAGGATTAGAAAGTCAAAATCCATAGGTTTCTAAGTTGGTTACCCTATTTCTACAGTGGCAAAATAAAAGATGATAACCCCAAGAATTTGGAAGAATCCATCAGGAGAGAAAAGCATATTTGTGAGCAAAGAAGAGGAAGGCCAGTTTTCCAAAAATATTACAATGATAAGATAAAGGGTTAGAAGGATCAAAGGGAGAAAGCTTTCAATCCACTATTTTTCAAGAATAACTCCCAAGCCAATTAACTAGGCCAGTCTACCCAAAATGAGCACAACACTGGAAATTCATTTGGGAAAATTCCAAGGCAACCATCTATACAATGTTGGGGATGTAAGGGAAATAACATATATAGGGACCACCCTAAAAAAGGTGAAATAATGAGGATTTTATACACCATTCTAGAGGATGAAAAAATGGAAGACATGGGAGGAAACATGCCAAGGATTTATGTAACCTTGGAAAACAAGTAAGTGGAATATCAATACCCCATGATTGAAGTAGAACGTAAGATTGATAGCCATACCATACCAATTTTAATTGATTATGGAGATAGCCATAGTTACATAGACTCTAAGATTGTTAAAATATTTCACTTACAAAGGAGTAAGCATAAGAAATATTTGTTATTTCATTTAGCCATAGGATCTAAGAGGAAAATCAATGAGTTGGTTAAATATTATCCAATAGAAATTAATGGACTCATTACAAAGGTATATTTGAAAATCATACCATTAGGTTACAACAAGACAATCACACGCCTTGATGAAGAAGGGAAGAAAGGAAATATTAAAGGCATTCCAAGATCTGTAACTTTTAGATAGGTTTCAACTATGTTGTTGATAAATTGTTTCAAGAAGGGATGACATATTTTTGCAGCCCATATGGAAGAGGAAACCAAAGATAAAGTGGAAAGAATTGAATACCATCTAGTCTTGATGGATTTCGAAGATGTTTTTAGAGAAATCCTAGGACTACCACTAAAGAGAGACATTGATTTCTCTATCTATTTGGTGTCCAGAGCTGCCCCAATGTCCAATACACCATACAGAATGGGTACACCAAAGTTGAAAGAGTTGCAGATGGAGCTTGAAGAGATTTTGAAGAAAGGGTATATACACCCAAGTGTGTCACCTTGGGGTTCCCCAATTGTTTTTGTGAATAATAAATATGGAACCTTAAGGATGTGTATTGATTTTAGGAATATGAATAAGGTCGTTGTAAGGAACAAATATCCTTTTCCAAGGATTGATGATTTGTTTGATTATATTAAAGGTGCACAAATATTTTCCAACATTGACTTGAGATAAGGTTATCATCAAAACATGATTAAGGAAGAAGACATTAGCAAGATAATATTCAAAACAAGCTATGGGAATTATGAATTCACGCTAGTACCATTTGGACTATCAAATGACTCAACTGTTTTTATTTTCTTGTTGAAATGAGTGTTCAAGAAATACCTAACAAGTTTGTAATTTTGTTCCCAAATGATATAATCATCTACTCTAAGTCAGAAGAGGAACATGAGAAACATTTAAGAATGATGATAAAAATTTTAAGAGAGCATAAATTGTATGTTAAGCCAAGTAAGTGCATTTTTTATCAAAGAATATCCACTACTTGGGCCATATTATTTTAGTAGAAGTGATAACGATTGATATCGAGAAGATAGAAGCCATTAGAGGATGGCCAGTTCCAATAAATGTCACAGAATTCATATCATTCATGGGTCTTGTCAGTTATTACCAATGATTAATAAAGGGATTTTCAAATATTGCAAGTCCAATCACTTTTTTGCAAAAGAAGGGAATAAAATTTGAATAGACTTCCAAGTTTGAAGAAAGATTTCAACAACTGAAATACATATTGACAAGTGCACCAATATTGAAGATTGTAGATCTCCAAATGAATAATTTGTTGTGTGCAATAATGCATGCAAGGAATATCTCAGAGGAGTCCTTTGTCAAAAAGATCATGTGGTATGATATGATTCCATAAAATTAAAAGAGCATGAGAGAAATTATGCTACTCATGACTTGGAATTAACATCAATTGTGCATGAATTGAAAATGTGGAGACATTAGCTTATGGGGAATAAATTCGAACTAAGGACAAAAACTATGGTGTGAAGCATTTTTTGGACAACCAACATTAAATGCTAGACAAACAAGATGGATGAAATTTTTGAGTGAATATGACTTTGAAATAAAGAACTTCAAAGGAAAAGAAAATCAAGTGGTTGATGCACTTAGTAGGAGAGATAATAAATTACATATTTTAGCCATCAACAAGTACATGACTAACCTAAAATATCAAATCATTGCAGCAACAAATTCATATGAGAAATATTTGAAAATAAAATAAACATTACAACAAGGTAATTTTCAACAGAAATTTAATGTTTAGATGAAAGAAGATGGAATTCTCATGTACAAAAGCAAAGTATATGTGTTTAATTCCAATGAGATGAAAACTGAAGTGTTGAGGGAATTCCCAATGTTCCATATGTTGGGCACTCACGATATCAGAAGACAATTACAACTGTAAGAAGCAAATATTTTTTGCCATGATTGAAGAAATATGTGGCTAATTACATAGCCAAATTTCTAGAGTGCTAGAAATTCAAGACTAAACATAGGGATCTAGCAGGTTTATTAAATCCATTTCCCATTCCAGAATGGAAGTGGGATGTTGTTGTCGTTGATTTTATTACTAAGTTTCCCAGAATAGTTAAGTTGCATCATTCCATCATGGTTGTGGTGGATAAATTAACCAGGGAAACACATTTTATTCGAGTGAAGAATACACAAAAGGAAACAAATAATGTAGATATTTATGTGAAATAAGTTGCTAGACTAGATGGAGTGCCTAAGGAAAAAATTTTAGACAAAGATCCAAAGTTTAATTCTAATTTTTGGAATGGTTTGTTCAAAGGATTTTGGAAAACTTTTAAACTCACTACAACGTATAAACCAAAGTCATATGGGAAAACATAGAGGACTGGTAGAATTATAGAGGACATGATTAGAATGTATGTGATGGATCGACTGTCAAAGTTGGAGGATTATATCCACTTAGTGGAATTTTATTACAATAATGGGTATCAAGCCTCATTAAAAATGATTCCATTTGAATCATTGTATGCAATAAAGTGCAACACTTCAGTAATTTGGGATCATCCAATAGACAGAGCAGTTGGTGGGATATATTTGTTAAATGAAATGGAAGAGAAGATGGAAATGATCAAGAAGAATTTAAAGGCTACCCAGGAAAAGTACAAAAGTTATGTAGACAAGAACACAATGTTTAGATATTTCAGAGTTGGTGAGCATGTGTTCTTAAAAGTGAAAGCAAAGAGAAGTTCACTAAAATTGGAAAGTTTCCCAAAGTTGGTAGCGAGATGTTGTGGAACTTTTGAAAGCTTAGAAAAGATAGGGTCAATTTCATACATGCTAGCATTTCCTAAATCAATAAGAGTTCATAAAGTATTTCATGTGTGATTATTAAAAAAATATGAAGTTGACCATAACCACATAATTCACTGCAATGTGATTCAGGTGGAGCATGAAGGGGATTTTTGTGTTGAATTAGTACGCATCTTGGAACAGAAAGTCATAGGGCTGGTAAAGGTTTAATGTATGTTATACGGTCTTGAATATGCTACATGGGAGCATAAAGAACACATGTGGGAGGAATACTCACAAATTTTGTCAATTTTAAAGAAAACAAAATGCAAGACTCCATTTTTTGTAGTGCACTGTGGGGATTGATAAATGAATGGCTCATACCTTGGGTTAATCATGATAAACAAATGGTACATTCCTTTGGTTAATCCTGATAAATGAGTGGTGCATTCCTTTGGTAAATGGGATGAGAGGAATAAGATATTTTGGTTGGAACTATTGTTGGAGTTGTCAAATTGTTGAACCTTATTTTCCAAGAATTATGATGTAAATTTTTTTGTATATGAATATCAACATAGTGTGCACGGAGTATGATGCACAATTGTATGGTATGGGTAATGTAACATCCCAACTATTATCCACAGTTTAATGAATGCTTATGTAGATATAATGTGTGGCAATGGCCAAAGCGATCTATACACCAATTGTATTTTTTAATTTTAATTAATAAAATGTGAAGTTAGTTGTTAAGAGGAAATGAACAGATATGGGGACTGAATTAATCCACAAGGGAGTGGTGAGTCCAAGAGAATGGACAAGAGGGGTACAAGGGGGGAGTTACCCATGTCTATTAATTCAACCCACATTCCTGAATTTTATTATGACTATGTATTAAACTATATAATTTATGATTGAGTGTCCCCAAATCCAATCATTGAATACATGTAAGAGGGTGGGTGTGAGTGGTCACATCGCATAGTTATTGGGCACATGGGGGATGATTACAATAATCTTGGGGAAGTGTGTGAGTCAAAAAAGAAAGCCGAGGAGAGGAAATTCATTTCGGTTGTGACAATAATTTTAGACAGTCAATGTTTTTTCATGAGAAGCAAGGAGAGAGAAAGAAAGATATCTTGAATATGGAACATCCATAGAGGGTGAATTCTAGAGCATGTTGGAGTATATTTGGAGTGTTTCAGAGCTGAAGATCAAATTTCCAAGCTTTTAGGATTGAAGAGTGAACTCTTGTGCGAGTTGCACTAAAACAACAAGGGTTTGATGTTGTTTGTTGGTTTTTTTCCTATAAACAAGTTTCCCTTGAGTTCTCATTTCAGATATTCCTGGTTACATATGTCAAAGATACCCTGATAAAAAAATGTGATGCCCACAAAGATCAGTGAAGGGGTACATTCCTTGGGTTGTGCAATTCAAGAGGAAGAGGTTTGGTGGAAAATTGGTATAGGTGTGGGATAATACCAGTGGGTTGTGGGATTTCAGATCCGTGAATGTGAAGTGAAAGACCGCCATATTTTTTGGATTACTAGCCTCAGCTCGAGGCCGACTTGTTGTTGAAATCTAGAACAAAAAGTCTATGGTTGGGTGGAACATCCATCATAAGCAGCTAGTTGGAGAACTATTTATAAAATATAAGTGTTTTTATATCTTTTATTGTTGTATTATGAGTTTTAATTGTTGTGCATGAACTTTGTGTATGAGATTGATTTGGTATGTTGTTGTAATGAGTTATTATCTACATATCATGTCTATTTTTGAATGTTGTAGATGCATTGAATAAATGGTAATAGACAATAGTTAATTCTTGTTATAGTTCATAGATGAAAGCTACAAAAAACCAATTAGTTAGCAAAAATTTAGTCTTTGTAAGTATTATGCACAGTAATGTTCCCGAGATGGGCTAGGGGACGTGAAATTTATATATAGTCTATATTTCATTGTTTTTTCAACATATTGTTGGTAGCGTGAATTCCTTCAATGCTAATAAATATAACTTAATGATGTCTCTGCCTCTTCTAGATTATATCCTGATTAGGATAAGTTAAAATAATAGATAGATTAGATAACACACGTTTTATTTTAATTAACTAGCTATAGAAATAAAATACTTATCAGAGAAGAAATTGTGATTTCCTTCTTTGCTATTAAAAGTCTCAATAACAACCAGGCCCACATATCGGTCGTAGTTTTCCATACCAAACTCTAGTGAATCTAATTGGGACTTACCATAAAAAAAAATGTTCCTTACTGATTGACATAGGCCAGTTTTTCCGTAAATAGAATGATTCTCCATGTCCTCCTCCCACAAATTTTTAAAGTGTTAAAAAGAGTCCAAACTCTTTCTGCTTCTTAATTGAACTGAAATTGTGAGGAATGTGTGTGCTCCTTTTCATGCTCACCTGGATTACAAAAATGTAAGAAAAAAGCATTGTCCCTTTTTTCCCTTTATTAAATTAGTAAAGTGTGAGACAATACAAGTGCCCCTTCACCCATATTATTTAATTACAAAAGCCTAAGAAATCACCCATGCATATTCTCCTCTTTTATAGAATGAAAAAAAAAATGAGGTGTGTAAATGCTACTTTTCTTCCTCTCTCAAATCAACAAAATGTGAGAACATGAAGGTTTTCCTTCTCCTACTTACTCTAATTATAGTAGTGTGATAAATGGTTATTGCAACTTCTCCTCCCCGTAAAATCACAAAATTTTGAGAAAGGGTGCATGGTCCTTCATCGTATCCCTCAAATTAGTCAAGTGGGAGAAAAAGTCAATTCTCGTTCTCCTCCTTCCTCGTATTTATGAAGTGTTAAAAATGGATTGTTCTCTTTCTCTTCGTTAATTAAGTTACACGAATATGAAAAAAACGTTAGTAGTCGTTCTACTACTCCCTCAAAATTTATTAGACTATGAGAACACGAAGCTGCTCCTTCTCCTCCCTTCTTAAATTACAATATTATAAGAAAGGGTTGGTACTTATCCTGCTCATCACTTAAATGAAAAAGTTGTGACAAAGGTTCAGTGCTCCTTCTCCTCCACCATTAGATTAATAAAATGTGAAAAATGGTCGTAGGAAGTTTGGAATGGTAATAATTGACTATTTCAATAATGGAGAGCATGGATTAGTGAAAACATGCCACAAAGCGTTTGTAGGTAGACTAAATGAATGCATCACGAAGTTTCCAGGTCATAGAACACATTTTAAACCTTGTTTTGAAATAGACAATATCTTAATTTAAGTGGCTTTAATGGAAAGGGCCAACAAAAAGTGGATTTAAGGTTTTGTTCAAAGGCTAATCTAAAAAAACTACTTGAAACTATTTGATAAATTCCTAACTTTTAAGCTATACAATCAACTCTAGGAAATGAACTTTGATCATAGGGTTGAAAACACCAAAGGTAAGAATACATATGCATATATAAAATAAAATTAATTGATTAAATTAATCTAAAATGAATGTCCACAATATTAATTCATTGGGTCTTAAAATTATATCCAGTATAAGTACAAGAGAAAATTAAAAAACAACTTGTATAGATAATTTGTCTGAAGAATAAAAGAATAATAAAACAAACATTAGACATTAGGAATTTGACCAATGGAAGTACACAATAAATGTAAAAATATAGAACCATGACAATTAGAATGAGAAAGGTCAATCTTTGTTGGAATTATAGGTACAAGCCAACGAGGTGAAATCACCCACTCAAACATTGGCCATGTTGGAAAAATACCAACATTGTCAAGCATTCATCTTTTAGATATTATTTTGGGATTAACTACATAGTCTAAGTCATTAATCTTTGACCCATATCCATGAGTATTAGTCACAGCTGACCAATAATTCTCATGATTTGAATAGTCCACTTAGCACTCATTGCATCGGGTGTGAGATGATGCTCATAGGGGTGAAGAAATGGGATTGAAACCAACGAAATGAATCACATAGCATCAATAATCACTTCCGAGGCTTGCACCCGATAACCAGGACTTCCCAAGTGGTCACCCATCCCAAGACGCCTCTGGCTCAAGCACGCTTAACTGTGGAGTTTTCCCCACAATCAAGCCCACTTATCTTGCAAATGGGGTAGCAAGCTAAGTGGGCTTGATTGTGGGGAAAACTCCACAGTTAAGCATGCTTGAGCCATAGACGTCTTGGGATGGGTGACCACCTAGGAAGTCCTAGTTACTGGGTGCAAACCCCATAAGTGATGATTGATGCTATGTGATTCATTTTGTTGGTTTCAATCCCATTTCTTCACCCATGTGAGCATCACCCAATGTAATGAGTGCTAAGTGGACTATTCAAATCATGAGAATTATTGGTTAGTTTCTATTAATACTCATAGATATGGGTCAGAGATTAATGACTTACACTACATAGTTAATCCCGAAAATAATATCTAATATGTTGCACTACGGAATCCCCTATATGCTTAAATAATAAGAGTGAAGGGGGCTCTAACTGGGTAGTTCATAAGGCACAATACTTGCTAAGGTTTTGCAAATGGGGTAGTAAGCTAAGTGGGCTTGATTGTGGGGGAAAATCCACTGATAAGTGTGCTTGAGCCAGAGGTGTCTTGGGATGGGTGACCACCTGGGAAGTCCTGGTTACCGAGTGCAAGCCCCGTAAATGATGATTGATGCTATGTGATTCATTTCGTTGGTTTCAATCCCATTTATTCACCCTTGTGAACATCACCCGATGCAATGAGTGCTAAGTGGATTATTCAAATCATGAGAATTATTGGTCAGTTGCGACTGATACTCATGAATATGGGTCAGAGATTAATGACTTACACTACACAGTTAATCCCAAAAATAATATCTAATATGTTTCACTACGGAAGCCCCTGTATGCTTAAATAATAAGAGTGAAGGGAGCTCTAACTAGGTAGTTCATAAGGCACAATACTTGCTAAGGTTTTGCAAATGGGGTAGCAAGATAAGTGGGCTTGATTATGGGGAAAAATCCATAGTTAAGCGTGCTTGATCCAGAGGTGTCTTGGGATGGGTGAACACCTGGGAAGTCCTGGTTTACTGGGTGCAAGCCCCAAAAGTGATGATTGATGCTATGTGATTCATTTCATTGGTTTCAATCCCATTTCTTCATCCATGTGAGCATCACCTGATGCAACGAGTGCTAATTGGACTATTCAAATCATGAGAATGCAATGAGTGCTAATTGGAGTATTCAAATCATGATAATTATTGGTCAGTTGCGACTAATACTCATGGATATGGGTCAGAGATTAATGACTTACACTATGCAGTTAATCTTGAAAATAATATCTAATATGTTGCACTGTAGAAGCCCCTATATGCATTCATATTTTGTTTAAGCAAGAGATTTATGAATCTTGCATAAACTAATGCAAATAGGAAAGGGAGAATTTTAGTATTTAACAAATCTCTCCTCCTATGTTATGTTCATAGAATACCACTCTCATATGTTCTTTGGCTTGGTATTTAACATAGCCTAGTAGCCATCTAGGGATAGGATTTTGACTTCCTCAACCCTCAATTTTGGTAGGGTTTTGAACCTTATAGAATATTATTGAAACCACTCAGATGTATAGCCCCATATGCATGAGTAATTGGGGATGATGTGGCAATGTCTCGTACCATGGTGGTCAACACGATAGGTCAAGTTGCATGAGGCATAAATTTTGCATGTGAGCTCTGATTGACATGATGTTTTCATCGTTCTAAAGGTGTTGATGTGTATAATAGTATCATTGGGTCGAAGATACACTCTGAAAGTTTTATCCCCCCAAAAAGTTGTTTGATGCCTCAAAATGGCCCTAAACGGTTCGAGACCCTAATTTTCCAAAATGGGACGTGCCACTAAAATGACACTCCGAGGTAATTCCTCTAATGTTTTCCACTTAGAAAGGATAGAGATAGATGAAAAACAATATAATGATCCAATTCAAATAATTCAATGACTATTAAAGATTCTAACTTGATAGATACCCTTTATGATGTCAAAGGACCTATAATTAAAATTGAAACGCCTTATAAATTGAGGCAGGGAAAAGATAGTATATTTAGCAATGGTTTTGATTACATTAAGAACTAGAGTCGTGGCATTATCAAGGCCATAATACTAACTATAAATAAATTTAACCCTACTACTAATAGGATTATATTATAATGATTTTCTATACTCGTCTTTCCTTTAATAATTGTTAATGGTTAACTATGTTATATCTAGACATCTATGTGACTAATTTATTAAGATGGACATCGACATTTCTTACTTGATGACTTAGGTTAGCATTCAATTTTCTTGTTAATGAGTATGTAGCATCGATGGACCTTAGTGATTTAACATGACATATCCTTATTATGATATGATTGATGATGTATACATATGTTGGATGCCTTGTAGACATTAATAAATTGTATGTTGTGATGTGATTAATTATAATGCCAAAGTTTCATATACATTAGTATATTGGATTGAATAATTTATTATAGGTTGATACCTTGGTGGGAAATGGGGAAATGCACTCAAGGAATGGGATCATGTCTCAATGAGGATGAATATTTTATCCTAGATCTTAGAAAACTTTGGGGATGGAGGAAAATTTGTGAACAATGATCTCCAAAGTTAAATTTGGTTGAAATCTATAAGGGAAAAGGGTTGTAACTCACTTTTATAATGTTCTCTACACTCGTAAATCCCCCCCTCAATCTCAAATCCACCCATACATGAGTATGGGGAAATCCAAGAGAATTGTTTTGGTAAGATGTTATATTGAAAGGAATTGAAAAAGAAGTTGCATACTCATTGATGGGACATGCTATCTCATGAGGAAATGGTTCTATGCATTTCCTTTGTTAAGCATTTTAATTTGGGATTTTTTTTTTATTGAGTATAATTATTGATTACTCTAACCTAGTGTGTGTTCTAAGGAGTTGGTTGAGTGTGCCTACAACACTAGGTGATACTTAAACTTAGTTTTTCCTAGATCCATATATTGTTCTCTTGGGCCTAATTGAAAAATACCATGACTAAGTGTGCTTGTGATTAATACAGGATGAAGGTTACAGTAAGTTGTTTATAGAGAAATACACTAATGCTAAGTGTGGTTGCAATCAATGAAGCCGAAGTTGACAATAAGATATTTTCTAAGGGGGGACCATTTATTAGTGTGGTTCTAATCACCAAAGATAAAGATAATAGTGATACCACTACACATAATAATCCCATGGGATCCAGAGGTGATGCAAATCCAAGAGCCTATCCACTACATTAATGTTGAATTTTTGAAAGTATGTTTCTAATATTCCTTTTGGTATTGCATACAATCTTATTGCAATGTTTTATATGTTCTTGAATTTTCCTCACCTTATTGATCTTGATTTTTGGTTGAGGGTAACACCTTTGAAGGTGGTTGCATTGGTTTGGTGGAAAATTAACCATTGGATGTGATTTCCCTGTTAATGATTGAGGACTGGTTAATAGGATCTAGAGCATTGATAGAGAAACAGTTGGACTCTAGAGAGCTAGAAGTATTTAGACATTTCTGTATTTTTTTATTATTGTTTCTTGGGTTGCACACACATAGACACTTATGATGGATTCATGGAACAATTATTATATCATGTTCTTCTTTTAAATTCTAACCTTGTACAATATCTACTACAAACAGATATTCAGAAAAAGAATAGAAAAGATACAATGGCAAATACAAACATTACATAGAGATTTTTCCCCTGGAAACCCAAACCGAGAAACCAACATATTCTATATTATTCATTTGTTACAATGTTTACAATACAAAATACATATAGGAGCCAGCGGCATCCAAAACCCTCACCCAATGACCTAGATTAGTCAAAAACCCTAATTCCTTAACTGGAAATAGAAAACCATCGGCAAAAACCATGTGCCGAAAAACCACTTAAATACATGATATGTTTCCAGAGGTAGAAATTTTTTTTCTGGGGGCTCCGCCCCCCTACACCACCCAAAGGGGGTCGTAATGCCCCCCTCTAACCCCCCTGCGCACTCGACAAATATGCTCACGCACTACTACTCGTGCAAAGAATATAACACATACCCAACACTTCTTGGATAGTGATATTTTATTGCTTGAATTCTATTTGGAATTTTAGGAAGATTTATTAAGCTTATAAAAATTAGAGTAACATTGTTATGGGCTATCACAAAGTTGTATTAGAGAACAATATTTTAGTTATTGCAAGCCTTTGGG
>ML795443.1:55462-69629 GCA_009831015.1 Picea engelmannii
TCACTAGTACCTAATTTTTCATCATCATTGATTCACTAGACTAAATTAAATACAATTATTTGCAGTTGTTTATGGATAGGGACCTTGCTCTTAAATTCGTTGAAGACAAGGATAGGGGATTGAGGAGCTTTTTCACCAACTTCTTTGACACTCTCTTCATCGTTGGAAGCAGTGACACATGAGAGTGTGACTGACACTCATGATCTGAGAGAGGATCCTCTTGTGGAGATTTTGAATGGGGAATATTAAGGGTTGCAAGTGTGTGAGGATAGTTTTTACACAAAGGGTTTTTCCCGTGTGTCTGTTTTGCATTGCATGGCTCATGAGCCATTTATTTTGTCTCAATTCTTAGCTATAGAGGATGTCATTGAGAAATTTCCTTGTGGACCAAACAACAAGGAAGTATATGCACTAATTGATTGGGGGATTGGGTATAGGATAAATGTGGATACATCAATCTCGGATTCAGGTTAAGTTGATATTAATGGAGTGATTGATATAATTCCACATATAGGATACATGGTGCTACATAATGATACAGTGGTATGAAGTGTTAAATTTGGAAGCATCAACAATCATTCTCTAATGAGAGGCCATATGGGCCACGCAGAGGCTAGCCAGGGAGATTTGGAGAATCAATTAGTCTTGTGAGGTGTTGAAAAAAGCCATGGGAACGTACAACCTATGTGATTCAAACAAAAATTTAGGACGAATGAGATGCTATGTGAATCTAATGCAAAAGTTAGGGGGAATGTACAACCTCTGTGAGCATAGAAAGTCTAGTGCAAAAGCTAGCGGGAACGCACAACCTCAGTGAGCATAGATAGACTAGTGCAAAATTTAGGGGGAACATACAACCTCTGTGAGCCTAGTCAAACCTTATGAGCCATGAGCAAAAGTCAAGGCATCCAAAAAAAGTTAGGTTGAATATAAAATTCCTATGAGCTAGAAACAAACAATATTCCTAATATTGCACATGATATAAATGTATTGATCTAGTGTGTTGGCACATGTAACATTATCCACCATGAAGAGAATTTTGAATTGCCTTGTAAAGAGTTGAGTTGTAGGTGAAGTTTTAAGTCTAGTTCTATTTTAGAACTAAAGTGTAATGTTGAGTTGTAACTGAAGTCTTAATTCTAATTCTATTTTAGAACTAAAGTGTAATGTTGATTTGCAACTAAAGTCTTAAGTCTAGTTTTATTTTTGAACTAAAGTGTAATGTTGAGTTGTACCCAGTCTCAAGTCTAGTTCTAAGTTTGAAATAAAGCATACAAGTCTCAAGTCTAGTTCTATTTTCGAACTAAAGTGTAATGATGAGTTGTAATCAGTCTCAAGTCTAGTTCTAAGTTTGAACTAAAGTATGAAGTTGAGTTATGATTAACTCATGCAAACATGTTACTATTTCGAGTCTCTCCTCTTCTCCTCTTCAACCTATATAAGTAGAGGTTGACCCCTCTCTTCAACACAGTTTCTATGCAGGATAAGGGTGAATCAATAGAGGTACATATTAGTGATAAAGAGGTAGCATACCAAAACAGCATATCGGTGTTTTATATAAACAATAAAGGAAACATATCATAGGTGTATTTCAGTAAGGTCTTTTAGGTCTTTGTCAGGTCAGAATCATCTTGAAGAGAACTTTAAGAGAAGAACATTCATGGTGGATATTTGTAAGTGATCTTATATTATTAATGCAATAAAGGAATATCGTTTGTTGGGGTTTTTCTCCCTGTACAGGGTTTCCCCAGGGTATATGTGTTGTTGATGTGCATGCTTATTTATCTACATTGTTATTTTTATTCAATTATGATTTGGTATTGTTGAAGTGTATTAAGCTGGAATCAAAGTGATGAAGAATATAAAAGAATTAATCTGCATAAGAAATCAAGCTCATAATTTAACATGGTATCAGAGCTTAGGGTGTGTTAAACATGTTGAAGTGAAGAAGAAGGTACACATAGATCCAAGTTAGCTTGATTAATTTTCTAGTGTGAGGTCCATGGGATCCTCCATTTCAGCCAAGGTCGAAGATAGGCTCAAAGGAGCTACCAACTTTAATGTGTGGAAGCTTTGGATAACAAATATCTTGCAGGAGCATGATCTTGAGCAGTATGTGACCACAGTGGTGGAGGAACCCACGAATAATGTAGGAAGAGTGGCCTTCAGGAAGAGTCAAGCCAAGGCCAAGAGAATCATCTTTGACTCAGTCAAAGAAAACATAATGCCTGCAATGACTTCGTTAATGACTACCAAGGACTGTATGGATACCTTGGTGAATCTATATCAGAAATAGGCTCCAATTCAGAAGAGGACACTTAAGCACAAGCTTGATTATTTGAATATGGAGAAAGGTGATCAATAGCATCCTTCTGTTCCAGGATAGCCCATATCAGATATCAAATTTTGTTCACAGGGGTGATAGTGGACGATGATGATTTAGTGAAGGCCATATTTGATGGTCTTCCTTCTTCATGGGAGACCTTCTTATCTAGTGTAAGTGGGAGAGAGATTCAACCCATGTTTGAGAGGTTATGGCATGATTTCCTCCAAGAGGAGAGCCGCACAGCTACCAAGAGCGAGCCGATGAAAGAAGAGCCCTCAACTTTAGCATCAAGATTCAAGGGAAAGAAGAAAGGCACTTTCCAGAAAGGCTCTCAGTGGAAGCCAAACACCAAAGGTACATTCAAAGGAAAGAATATCGATACATCTAAGATTAAATGCTTTAGTTGTAATAAGTTGGGTCATTTTTCGAAATATTGTTGGTTTAGAAAGAAATATCCAAGGAAAGGGAAACATCATGCCTCAACTGTTGAGGATGATGAATCCAAAAGAAATCAGAAAAGTCCTTCTAATGAGAAAGAAAATAGAAAATAATATTAATTGGTTTCTTCCTTATCCATTTCAGTTTCCACGGGGCCGAAAACTTTGTTAGTAGATAGTGGTGTATCAAAGCACATGACAGGGTACAAGGAGATCCTCTCATATTTTGAGACAAAATCATTTGCAGAGCAGGTTGAGCTTCAGGATTCCAAATGTTACAAGATAGAGGGAGTAGGCTCTATATCCTTTAGATTGGAATCTGGGGCTAGACTTCATGTTGACGAAGTGTTATATGTTCAAGGGCTCAAGAAGAATCTATTATCAGTTGTAACCCTTGAGGACAAGGGATATTGGGTGATCTTCAAGGATAGGAAGGAACTGCTATGGGATAAGGGTATCCACTTAAGTACAACAAATCCCATTGGAACTCGCAGTGGAGGACTGTATGTCATGTCAGGACAGTCAGTTCAGGCATTGGCTCATGATGTGACTAGCTCCAGTGAGTTGTGGCATAGAAGACTTGGACATCTTCATTACAAAGCTCTTCCAGATCTGGCATGCCCTCTATTTCTCTTAGTAAAAATGAAATTTGTAAGGGATGCATGCTAGGTAAAAATATAAAGAAATCATTTCCTTGTAGTGATAACAGAGCTCAAGGCATCTTAAATCTAGTTCATTATGATGTATGTGGTCTATTGGGGCTAAGATATGATCAATTTTATGACAGTTATTAGGCACTTTTGTTGAATATACATATGTGTTTTTCATGTTTTGGAGAAGCTTTTTGAAGAATTTTGTGTTAAAACAGTATGATCTACACAAGGTATGTATGATTCATGTTTGATGTCAATATTGCGTATAATTCATCACATTTTATGATTTCAAATATCTAATTCATGTTTTTTCTGCTGTTACAGGGAAAAAACGCACTATGTTTCTACTTCCGACACTCAGTCTGGCACTCCTTCTAGAATTTGATCAGGTACCTGGTCCGAAACTCCGTCTAGCACATCATCCTGCACAAAAACGATGGGAGATTTGGCGGTTATGGTATTGGCGTCCAATGGTGGGTGAATCAGAGACATGGTTTTTTCTCGTGCTTATCCCCTCCAGCTACTAAATTCTTGACAACTCATTTTTGGGTTGTTATGGTGGGTGATTATTGGCTCACTTTGTTTCGGCAGTTAGGGCACCATTAATGAAATTTGCCAATTTTAGAAATGGTTCGACCCTCCTGTGGTCGACCACTTGGTCTGTAAACATTATAAATACTACCGTGGTGGTCAGATAATTGTTAAGCAGTAGAAGAAGTCGTGTGTTAAAACCAAAAACGATTTTGGCTCTGTTTTTGCATTTTTCAATTGCCAGAATTGTATAAGACTACATTTTTCAAGTTTTAATGGTGAAATCGTTTTGCTAAGCTCATGGTGTGCATTTGAGAAGTGACCACGAATTTTTTGGGGGATGACCAGCAGTTTGGTAACTTTTCTATGTGTTATTTATGCATTTCATAGCTTAGATGTCTTTGTATTTGAATGCATTTGAATTTCATAGATTAGAAAACAGTTTCTTGCTTTCATAGAGTAGAAGATAACTTTCTCGCTTTCATAGCTTAGGAGATAGTTTTATTACTATTGTAGGATAGATAGTCTTTGCTTTGATATATTAGATAGTAGCTTTCTTATTATAGCTTAGATATTAGTATAGAATGCATTTGAATTTCATAGATTAGAAAACAGTTTCTTGCTTTCATAGAGTAGAAGATAGCTTTCTCGCTTTCATAGCTTAGGAGATAGTTTTATTACTGTTGTAGGATAGATAGTCTTTTCTTTGATAGATTAGATAGTAGCTTTCTTATTATAGGTTCAAGACTAGTTGTTAGTTTTTCTTTCTTTCAGTTAAATAGATTTCCTTTTCATGAATTAGAAATAGTTTTGAATTAAAAATCTAGTCCACTTGCCTCTTAGGCTAGATAGTTGTTCAATGAGAAGTTTTCATTTGATTATTTGCAGTAGAAGTTTCATTAGAGTAGTTAGTTGTCTTTTTCTTAGTTGTCTATTTTCTTTAATAGGTTAGCTAGTTGTTTTGCTTAGTTGTCTATTTGCTTTAATAGGTTAGTTAGTTGTCTTTGCTTGCTTGTTTATTTACTTTAATAGGTTAGTTAGTTGTCTTTGCTTGCTTGTTTATTTATTTGCTTTCATAGGGTAGTTACTCATTGAATATAGGTTGGCAAGTTAAAGTAGTTTGATTTTGTCATTTGCTTATTGTTAATAGTTGCTTTTGTGTATTTCTTATTGTTGAACTAGTTTGCTTCAAGTATGATTTTTACTTGTTTTCTTAGGACTATCCATGGATTCTTGGCCCAAAAGTAATTAGGTTACCTAGTTTAAATTTTCTTAGTAGCGTTTTCTCATTATATAGGTTTTCTTGAGTAGATTAGCTTTAGATAGATACCTCCCTAGTTAGACTATACTACTACCATCCCTTCTACCTTTGGCATATATTTTGCTACAACTCTAAGTTTACTTACTCTGGGTTGAAAATTTAATTGAGGGTTTTTAGTGTGTTTTTAGTGCATATAGAACACCAATGATGGTCCCATGTCATCTCCCTCACTCATTGGTTGTTTGTATTATGTCACTTTTATTGATGATTACTCAAGAAAATGTTGGATATATTTTCTTAAAGATAAAAGTGACACATTTGATAAATTCAAAGAGTATAAAGCCCTTATTGAAAAGCAGAGAGGGAAACACATCAGAATCCTTAGAACAAACAATGGAGGAGAGTTTGAATCTCTTCAGTTTGAGGATTTCTGCAAGTCAACAGGAATCAAGAGATAATTGACCATGCCATATAACCCTCAACAAAATGGAGTTGCTGAGAGGAAAAAAAGGACAATTTGTGAGGCAGCAAAAGAAATGATGTTTGACCAGGATCTGCCAAATTCTTTATGGGAAGAAACTGCCTCCACTATCGTGTATATTCATAATAGGTGTCCACATGCTATCTTGAAGGACAAGACTCTTGAAGAGGTGTTCTCATGGATCAAACCTGAAGTAGGGCATCTAAGGATATTTGGGTGTCCTGTGTATATTTACGTCCCTAAGGAGAAGAGAAAAAAGATGGAACCCTCGAGAAAGAAAGGGGTTTTTGTGGGGTACAATGAGAACTCCAAGGATTACAAGATTTATGTACTAGGTCAGAGGCAATTAGCGGTAAGAAGAGATGTGACTTTCCATGAGGAAGCCACATTTAAGAAATCTAGAGAGCTTAAGTAGGATTCAAAAATAGTTCAACCAGCTTCACCTTCTTCTGAAAATGAAGAGTCAGATGATCAGAGGGAGGAACCTCATGAAGGGACAAGTAATGAGCCCCTAGAACCTGATGAAGTGTTAGAAATAAATCTTGAAGAACCTCTAGACAAAAGGAATCCATGATGGCTTAAATAAATAGTGCAGGAAGTAGAAATGATAGTTTCTCCCAAAGGAACTTTCAGGGAAAGGAAAAGGCCTCATAGGTTTGGAGGTTATGTTGCACTGATGAGCAACATTAGTGATGTTGAACCTTCTTTATTTGAAGAAGAAGATAAATTACAAGTATGGAAAGATGTCATGCTTGAGGAATATAGGTCTATTATAAAGAATAATGTTTGGGACATTGTGTCGAGGCCAAAATACAAATCAATGGTTTTTTCCAAATGGATCTATAAGATCAAACATGCAGCTGATGGAAGTGTGGAAAAGTTCAAAGCAAGATTTGTAGCCAGAGGCTTCACTCATAAAGACAAAATCGACTATGAAAAGACTTTTTCTCTTGTAGCTAGGTATACCTCCATTCAAACTATTATTGCTTTAGCTCCTATTCTTGGTTGGAAGCTACATCAAATGGATGTAAAAACAACATTCTTGAATGGAAAGATTGAACATGAGGCATTTGTGGAACAACCAGATGGCTTTATACTACATAATAAATGAACTCATGTATGCAAGCTAAGGAAGGCCTTTTATGGTCTTAAGAACACTCCCATAGTTTGGTATGACATGATTGATGGCTTTCTTAAAATCATGAAGTTATGTTGATGCAAATATGTAATTCAAGGTAAGAGGTAACCAACCTGTTATACTAATCCTGTATGTTGATGATCTCTTTCTAATAGGAGATGAAGGGCTAATAGCCTGTTGTAAGAGGGAGCTAACCTCAAAATTCGAGATGCAATTCTTAGGCTTGATGCATTACTTCCTAGGATTGGAAGTGTGGCAAAGACAGGGCGAGATATTTCTGGCACAAGGAAAATACATAGTGGATGTACTAAAGATGTTTGGTATGATGGATTGCAAATCCATGTCTACTCCGATGGTTACCAACCCGAGGAATCTGCATGATTCTGATACAGGTTCAGATTTGGTGGATCCGACCATGTATAAGTAGTTGATTGGATCATTGATGTACATGATCCACACTAGGCCAGATATATGCTATGCAGTGATTGCAGTGAGTCATTTCATGAATGAACCGAGACAAAGGCACTCAATGGCAGCAAAGCACATCTTGATATCTAAGAGGGACCATTACTTATGTTCTGAGATATATATCCAATGGTGGTTTGTTTCTGTATGGGTATGAAGATGTTGACTGGGTAAGAAGCCTAATGGATCAGAAGAGTAATTCTGGATAATGCTTCAGTTTAGGATTCACTATGATCTCTTGGTCAAGATGGAAGTAGGGATCCATTGCACAGAGCAGAACAGAGGTTAAGTACATTGCAACAAGTGATGCTAGCAAGGAAGCAATATGGTTAAGAAAATTGGTTTCTGGGTTGTTTGGAGACACACTCGAGACGACGGTGGTTCACTGTGATAATCAAAGTTGCATTAAAATTGATAGATAACTCAGTATTTCATGACAGGTCAAAACATATTGACATGAGGTACCACTACATACGAGACTTGGTCCAGAGAA
Source organism: Picea engelmannii (assembly GCA_009831015.1). Taxonomy (NCBI): domain Eukaryota; kingdom Viridiplantae; phylum Streptophyta; class Pinopsida; order Pinales; family Pinaceae; genus Picea; species Picea engelmannii. The sequence goes on from ML795443.1 coordinate 63,248, forward strand.
AAACTGTAAAGTTATAGCACATAACCATGAACGAGTAGGTAGTTGATATCTTGACCAAGCCTATGACCTCGAGACAGTTTGTGCAGTTGAGAGGCAAGATTAGTGTGGCTAATAATGTCTCCTTCACTGAGAGGGAGTGTTAAATTTGGCAGCATCGATAGTCATTCTCTAATGATAGGCCATATGGTCCACCCTGAGGCTAGCAAGGGAGATTTGGAGAATCAACCAGTCTTGTGAGGTATTGACAAAATCTAGGGGGGAACGTACAACCTCTGTGAGTCAAACCAAAAGTCAAGAAGAATGAGATGCTATGTGAGTCTAATGAAAAAGTCAGGGGGAATGTACAACCTCTTTGAGCATAGACAGTCTAGTGCAAAATTCATGGGGAACGTACAACCTTTGTGAGCATAGATAGAATAGTGAAAACGTCAGGGGGAACATACAACCTCTGTGAGTGTAGTCAAACCTTGTGAGCCATGAGCAAATGTCAAGGCATATAGCAAAATTTAGGTTGAATATAAAATTCCTATGAGCTAGAAACAAAATATATTCCTAATATTGCAAATGCTATAAATGTATTGATCTAGTTAGTTGGCACGCGTAACATTATTCACCATGAAGAGAATTTTGAATTTCCTTGTAAAGAGTTGAGTTGTAACTTAAGTCTTGAGTCTAGTTCTATTTTAGAACTAAAGTGTAATGTTGAGTTGTAACTGAAGTCTTAATTCTAGTTCTATTTTAGAACTAAAGTGTAATGTTGAGTTGCAACTAAAGTCTTAAGTCTAGTTATATTTTTGAACTAAAGTGTAATGTTGAGTTGTAACTAGTCTCAAGTCTAGTTCTAAGTTCAAACTAAAGCATACCAGTCTCAAGTCTAGTTCTATTTTTGAACCAAAGTGTAATGTTGAGTTGTAACCAATCTCAAGTCTAGTTCTAAGTTCGAACTAAAGTATGAAGCTGAGTTATGATTAACTCATGCAAACATGTTACTATTTCGAGTCTCTCCTCTTCAACCTATATAAGCAGAGTTCGACCCCTCTCTTCAACATAGTTTCTATGTAGGATAAGGGTGAAACAATAGAGATACATATCAGTGATAAAGAGGTAGCATACCAAAGCAACATATTAGTGTTGTATATCAACAATAAAGGTAGCATATCAAAGGTGTATTTCAGCAAGGTATTTTAGGTCTTTGTCAGGTCAAAGTCATCTTGGAGATCACTTTAAGAGAAGAACATTCATGGTGGATATTTGTAAGTGATCTTACATTATTAATGCAATAAAGGAATATCATTTGTTTGGGTTTTTCTCCCTATATAGGGTTTCCCCAGGGTATATGTGTTGTTGATGTGCATGCTTACTTATCTACATGGTTATTGCTATTCGATTATGATTTGGTATTGTTGATGTGTATTAAGATGGAATCAAAGTGTTGAAGAATATGAACAAATTAATCCACATAAGAAATCAAGCTCATAATTTAACATGAAGTAGTATACAACAATATATAACAATGTACATGTACAATAGGGTTTTGGGATGTTTCCCCTAAGGGGACCTCTAGATAGGGATTTGGACAAATCATTGAGTTTGGTTCACCTAGGATCAATGAGTGGATGAATGAGCTTCATGGAGAGGAATATTCCTCACTGATTAATCTTCAAATGAGATATCACTAGATCAAGGACAAAGAGTAGGATGTATGCATGATCACTCTCAGATGTTACCTTGAGCCCTTGGTCATACCATCGGGGTTTACCAATGCACCTAACACTTTCCTATATTGTAGTGGCAGTGGAATCTAGTGTTATTTTTTGATGCCAACAATATATTCGACCAGACATGGAGGGTTCACCTAAGTCATATGAGTGAGGCAAGTAGGATTATAGCCATTTCAGAGTTCTTTTATTTGAGATATGTGGTCATAGCACAAGAGGAGATACATATTGTATTGGATTAGTTCATACATATTTTAGTGGACTAAGTGGTGGATGGAATTATCAACTACGATGGTCGCAGACATGTAGTCCTTGAGTCCATACTTAGGTAGAGTATTATGAGAGATATGTGTGATTCACCTTTGATATGGAATTTTGGATACACGCATGAGTATGAGGCACCACAGGTGATAGGAATATTTCCGAGGGAAGTGTTTAGACTCCACGGATTACTTGGGTACATTGACGGTGATCGAGATAACATATTTCTAGGTGCAATTTGGCAGGAGTCGAACAAATTAGTAGGCACATAGTTCATTCATAGTACTATATTTCCACCAGATGATGGCATACAATGGACTTGGATCATTTTGAATATCATGGTTACTAGTAGGGAACAACAACATCTAGCAGGTATTAGGAGTGGTGGGCTTCCAATTTGGTGGTGGGATCTAAGAATTCATCTGTGTGATAGATTGATGAGGATGATGATCGATAGATCCATGGAAGTGATTGGTATTCTTTATTTTTGGGGTGTGATTATATGGGAGGTTGAGACTTACTCTATATGACAGGACAAACTTGAGGATCGTCATGGATTTGAAGGCTTATATTTCACTAAGACACCTTCAGAGGGGAGGATCCATGATAGTGTTTCAGTCCCTTCATATAGTTCATCTTGGGGTACTAGGAGAGGAGGATGCAGATTGGGCATGTTGGTTTGATGGTGATGATCATAGTGGTGCAACGTCAACATGGTGGTACCTTCCCTAGATTAGCTTGGGACCCTGGGATTACATTGATCGACAGTTGCATACTGAATCTTCTGGAAGACAATGATAGCTTGGGAGTACAATGAACAGATGTTGCGGTGAGACCTATTGATCCTAAGATAAAGTTGTGTTATTTCTCCATTCCTACTCATGGTCAAGACATTCATAGTGATGATGTTTAATAGAATACTTTCAATGCTTCTTATAGTAACACATTTCGCTATTTCTGAATGATGGCAGCATTTTCCTTCTAGGATTGATTCATTCGATTGGTTAAGTCAAGCATCTTGCACCCCTATCTTGCATGACCAATGCATTTCACACTAGCACTTTCGGGATGGAGATTTTGGATTCCCTCTCGGTATAGAACTTAATATTGCATTCATGTTGGAATTCATCACTAGATTGCACCGAATCTACATTATTAGGGAACTCATATTAAGAATGAGTAATGGAAGTCAATTGGGCCATGGAAATGGCATACTGTTGACTAGCAAAACCTAGATAAGTAAGCAAGTTGGTAAGTTGCATTTATACAAATTAGTTGCATTGGTCCCTCAACTACTATTAGAGAGGAGAGAATCGCTTTTTGACTTTTCAGAGTTTAGTTTTTGGAGTCTTATGAGTCGATGCTTGGAGGAGTGGTATTCTTAGGAGTTGATCGAGTTTATGCAACTTATGATTTCTTGGCTTATCACCAGGAGACACGTGGATTCTTGTATTAACACCTTATAGGCCAGTGCTATGAGTAGAGGGTGCTTCACATCATAAATGATATTTTGGTATCCTGGTAACTTTACCACCTACGACATTCTTGTGTTCATATGGAGAGACTTTGTGGACGATGTGTTAGGAGATTGTTTGAATGATGCTTGGATGATTACAACAGGCTGGGGATTTTGGATTATTATGGATTTCCCCTTTGACACTTGGAGACTAGGTGTCATGGATTCCTTATCAATTTGTGGCCACGTAGACTTCTCCTGGATTTGTAATTTTAGAGTTGGTTTGGGGGACTCCAGTAAGATCCACGATATAATCCTCTATAACGGGGATGATTCTTTGAGGTATTATAGCTTGGGGAGGCAATCTAGGTAGGAGAGGAAGATATCTATGATTAGAGTGGCACAATGATATCATGATGAGTTCTTTCTGGTGATAGCATGAGACCCAAAGATTTTATGCATTCATAGTTCGGTAGTTGGTACAGATAGGAGAGTGGGTTGTTACTCTTAGGAGCCTATTCATATGGTACAATGGAACGATTTCCTATATGGGAAATTCTATGAAGAGTGTATTTCATTTTCAAAGTATATTGTTTCTCTACTGATAGGTGTCCTTCAAGGTGCCCCTCTTGTTAGCACATTGTAGGAAAATATTGTGGCTAGTAGGTGCTCCACATATTTTAGATTGGTTTGGGACCCATGGATCATTAGTAGTCCCAGTTTGGTTCAGTTTGTTCTTCCTACGGGTATGATGACATTTCTCAAGGACAAGAAATCTTTGGCAAGGGAGTATTTTTCATGTCCCCATTATTGGATTCCTTTGTTCGGCAGTGGAAATGACTTATGTGGCTCATCAATAAAGAAAAAGGAATTAAAAAGGGGTTATTTAATGTCACTGAGTTAAGAGATGTTGTGTATTTAAATTGACATTAAGGAAATAAATAAACTTTAGATTAATAAGTTACTTAACCATTATTAAAGTAACTTTTAATCTTAAAGTGAAAGAAAAAGGGGGGATAAGGGTTATATTTGATTTAGTAAAAAATGGGGAAATTCTAGAAGCTACATTTGATTTGGTCAAAAATGAGAAAGTTCTAGAAGGCTCGGAAAAAGGATAAAAGGAGGGGTAGGGCCTCACTTTGGGATTATGATTTGATCTCTCATTTTGGAAGTTCTCTTGGAGCCATTTTTTCGTTAGGGTTTAGCAAAACCCTTCAACTATTGGTTTAGTTTCACTGCTGCAATATCTACCCTAGCTAGACAAGAGAGGAACCCACCAAGTATTTCCATTAGAGATTAGACAAGAGGGAAATCTATTCAGGGTTTCGAATAGATCTTTAGTTGAGTTTGTTTCACTTTGGAGGTGTATCGACTTACAGAGGAGATTGGCGAAACTTTACAGAGGAGGTTGTACTTTGATTTTGTAGGTGCTTGGAGGGATTCAGGAAACTGTTTCTAGAGTCATCCCCACAGTTTGAGTATAGGGTGTCTCGAGAGGCCCCTGTTGGTTATCCAACCTCGTCACGTGAGGCCCTGATTGTTCTCTAGTATCGTCGTGCGAGGACCTCTACAATCTAGGGTTACAGAGCTATTTGATACGGGCGATAAGAGTGTTGTGGGAAGTTTCCAAGGAGGAGATCGACACCACACCATCGAGGGTTGGATGTTCCAGAGAGTGACACATTACTTCTTGAGGATATTTTAGCATCATTTGCGGGTTTCTAGATTTATTCTCTGTTAGTATATATTGCAACTGCTTTGCAACCATTAGACTTGTGTGTTAGGAGGGTTGTAGTAGTTTTTATTACAACCAATAAGGATCTTTGTATTGTTGTGATATTGGGTTTTGAACCATAATAAGATGTCATGGTTAGCTTCACTATTTTTTGTGTATTGGATCGATGCAATATGTTTGACAATATTCATAACATTGAGACAAACACAAACTATTGTAAGAAGTTCCAACATCCTTAATAATAAGTGTTTAACAAAATCGCATAAAGAGAAACACCATTCTGGAGAGTAAACATAATATTTCTATACATCCTAGTTGGGGACACTACAAAGATTACTTTCCGTAAGAACAATATCATTAGCATAAAGTACACAAAGGATGAGGATGTTTGGTTTAATATTCAAACCAACACCATATAACTTCTCAATGTATATGAAAAAAATGGTAGGAGACATGAAATAACCTTGCTTGTGACATTCCTAATTACTATATTACAATTAATTTTTTTTTGACCAACCATTATTGTTCCTAAACTTAAAAATAATTTTTTCACAAACATTATCACACCAACTCTCAACTTGAATTTTTTTTTTAAGTTTTTTTAGCATATTTTTAAATACCACTCTAAAATTCCTTTACAACTTATTCCATCTTAAATCATACTAAGAACATAAAATTAAGATGCTTATTAAATTTGATATTAAATGAGAAAAATAGAAAGTTATGATGCTTGTTAAGTTTGATATCAGTAAGAAAAATAGGAATTACATATATTAAAAAATACCTACATATGTATAAAACCTATCATTATTTAAAAAAAAAAATGTATTCATAAAAAAAAATTATATATCCATAAACGCTATCATAATTGAAATAAATTATATATATACTTATATATTATATAAATAAGTATAGTCATATATATAATATATATAGATATCATTTGTTGAAATAGCGTGTACGAAAAAGTAAATTTGAAAAACACACACAGCTTCATCTCCCTTCACCTAAGGCAATCACCATGCACATGCACGATTCAAACTCGGAGATGCTAGAATTAGTCACAAGGAACATGCCCCTTCAGCGTCCATGGATACACCAAATTGAGCCGTGGCTCAGCATCTGTCCTATGTGCCAGTGCAAAGGAGACTTTACACACTGTCAAAGACACAGCAGAAGATAAATTCTCACACAACAATTAAAATTTATATA
>ML795443.1:73019-89603 GCA_009831015.1 Picea engelmannii
TATATATATATATATATATATATATATATATATATATATATATATATATATATATATATTCTACTTAAACTATTGTATGTGTGTGTTTAGGTATGTTTCTTCTTGAATAATCTTTGATTTCAATCTTTATATTAAGGTTTGGGTATTTATATGTGATATATAGTTTTACTTTTTAATAATGATGACCAACTTCTCATGTTAATTGAGTGAAAGTAACCACAATTTACTTTGATACTATAGACTTGTCATATATAGTGAATGTTGTTTATTGATTAATGTATAATTGATTATATAATGCATAATACATTAGTATACATATCAATGATTGGAGAATGCCTCCATAATGAATAAGTAAAGTATGATGTTCTAACCCTTAAATTAAATATGTGATGAAAATAAGTGATACCTAAATGAATGATATGACAGATACATAGATTTTGATGGTTAATATTGAATAATTGAAACATGTGTGTATGTGTGTGCATTATGAGCACAATATTTTTGATATAGATCAAGTTAAGAAAGTTGAAAATATTTGTACATCATGAGATGTGAAACCCATGATGGAATGATCATAAGATCTTTTAAATATGGGATAACAATAGAAAATTACCTCCACTAAACCTATACGACATAAATTGGAATTATGTGTACCACTTCAGGCCAGAGAGACATGTAAATAAATGAAGTTTACAAGCCTTATAATTGAAAAAAGTCGAATACAACCTTTGCTAAATATTATAACTTTTAATGCTTTCTACAATCACCCGTGATTGAATATCAGAACGGTAAGAGGGGGAAAACTAAGTTACAAAAAAAGAAATATTGAAGTAATAAAATTGATGTTTTATATATTTTATTTTCATTATTATATAATCACTTTGCATTACATGTGATTCCATCAATAATCAAGAGTTATTCATAGATTTTAAGATAGAAAAAATGGTATTATATCTATCTATCTATAAATACTTTTTGCAGTGAATGGTTGAGTGCTATGAATTATATGTAAGAGGTGATGGGGTCACAACAACAAGTTGACTACCTTTATCGATATTATTGAACCTTATAGATATTATTAGACCTTATTCAATATTATCATCAAATTATGTTACCAAAAATGAAAATATACAATATCTATCCAAATATAAAACAATCCTTTTTTAATTTTAATTTTTAAAAATAATTTAATTAAAAAAAAATTAATAATAATAATAATAATATATAATATCTATCTATATATAACAATTAATTCCATTCAAAAAGGAAATTAAATGTCAATACAATCCCTTCTCTTTTATCTCATATCTATTTCTTATTTTTCCACCTTTATACTTTCCATTATCTTCTATTCTAATATTTCATATTACATTTTAGGTCTATTTGATTTATTTGTGTATATTATTTTTATTTGTGTATATTCTAATATTTCATATTACATTTTAGGTCTATTTGATTTATTTGATTTTTATTTCACATTTGTTTTTTTAATTTTATATTATATTTATTTTCATTCTTATTATTCTTATTATCGATTGTTTATAAATTTGATTAAGGGAATAAAATAAAAAATAAAAATAAAAAATAAAAAAATATATATATAAAAAAGGAAATAAATAGTTAATATAACAAGTGAAAAAAATAGGAGACAAATAGAAAATATAAATTTAAAAATAATAAAAATAAAGTATGAAATCAATTGGAGTGAATGTGGAGAAAAGGTAGTTTGGAAAGATAAGAAAAATAAATATAACATATAGTATGAATTAGTACAATAGAAGATAATGGTGAGTACAAGTGTGGGGAAATAAAAAAATTAAGATACAAAGATAAAGAGAATAAGGAAGGGATTGTATTAATGGAATTGATTGTTAAGTGATTGCTTGATTAGGAACAAAGATCCAAATTAATTTTAAGGTTAATTTTTATTTTTTTAACTAAATGTTTTTTGGCACTTATTTCATTTATATGATATAAGACTAAGTTAGACATCAAATTGGTGTATGAGATTCTCTTAAACATACATACCCTAACCCCTATGTATTTGAACCTATGATCTTTTAAGAGAAAACACATGTTCTTGACCATTAGACATATTCAAGTTATATTACAATTACTATATATCATACAACATTAATATGTGTCCTACAACTTTTCTATTTTGTTAAATATTCAAAAAAACCTATAATGATAAATAAAAAAATTTAACCTTAAAGAAAAGAAATATAACTATATACCATATATACCATGGGAAACATGTGCAAGCCTAATTTATTATATATAAAGGTGAAAATATTAAATATAAAATTTATTATGAATGGTTTGCTATAAAAATGTCATATTCAAACATGAACTTGATCATGTTCAATAAAATATATGAGTTTTTCATCATTTATACTTTGAATATTATTGGAAGTTAAGTGGTGAATATGTTCTATCTTTATAATTATTTCAATTTTTCTTTTTTAAAATTTAGATAGTATATAATGATATTTTAATCTATTTTTTTAGCATACCTAATTTCGAGACAAAGTTACTCCAAAGTATACATAATAATGAGAGTGAGTATGCTTTTATATATATATAAATTATATGTGTGTTTAGGCATACTTTTTCTTGAATAATCTTTGATTTCAGACTTTCGTATTAGGATTTGGGTACTTATATGTGATATATAGTTTTATTTTTTATAATGATGATCAACTTTTCATGTTAATTGTGTAAACATAACCATAATTTACTTTGATATTACCGACTTATCATATATAATGAATGTTGTTTATTGGTTAATGTAGAATTAATTACATAATGCATAATACATTAATAAACATATTAATGATTCAAGACTGCCTCCATAATGAATAAGTAAAGTATGATGTTCTAACTCCTGAATAAAACATGTGATGAAAATAAGTGATATTTAAATGAATGTTATGATTGATGCATAGATCTTGATGGTTAATATTGAATAATTGCCACATATGTGTATGTGTGTGCGAATTATGAACACAAGATTTTTTTATATAGATCAAGTTAAGAAAGTTGAGAATATTTGTACATTATGGGATCTAAAACCTATGATGGAATGATCACAAGATCTTCTAAATATGGGATAACAATAGAAAAGTACCTCCACTAAACCTATACAAGATAATTTGGAATTACTTGTACCACTTGAGGCTAGAGAGGCATGTAAATAAGTGAAGTTTAGAAGCCTTATAAATGACAAAAGTCAAATAGGTCCTTTGAGAAATATTATGAATTTCAATGATTTCTACAATTACCCATGCAATGGGTTTATATATCGTGCATGAGGCACAAAGACTAATCTCATCATATGGTCCTATGCCATGGTGAGTGATATCACTCATGCATTAAGATTGGGAAAAATAGGTGTTATGAGTGATTAGGGATTGATTGAGTGTCTGAGTGACAAGAGGGGAAAACTAAGCTACAAAGGAAGAAATGTTGAAGTAATAAAGTTAATGTTTTATATATTTTATTTTCATTATTATATAATCACTTTGCATTGCATGTGATTCCATTAGAGTTACTCATAGATTTCAAGATAGAAAAATGGTATTATATCTATCTATCTATCTATCAATAATTTTTGCAGCCCTATGAGTTAGCTTAAATGGTTGAGTGTTATGAATTATATGCAAAAGATGATGGGGTCACAACCGCAGATTGGCTACCTTTATAGATATTATTGGGCCTCACTCAATACTCTCACTGAGTTATATTACCAAAAATGGAACTAAATAGTTTACCTCTCACACCATCTTTGAAATGAGAGTATATACATGAAGGATTTCCCGAAACATATATTCTCCACTCACATATATATTAAATAACATATATTAAAAATGTATTAAATAAAATAACCAAGAAGTAAAGTATGTATGTCATATATAAGACAAGTGAAATAATATATGAATTTGGTCAACAAAAGGGTAGTTTGAGGATTTAATACATGTTAACAAATAAAGTGTGGTAATGGTGTGTCTAAGGGGAATAATCGGAGAAATTTCATATCTTCGGAAGGAAAAATGGAAGGACCATGGTTACTCCTATTTCTCTTATGTTTTTCCTCTATGTTTCAAGTGAGAGTTTGTTTTGAACAATAAAGGGAATATTGTTGGTTCATTTTCTAAATCAATATATATGAGACACACTCAATTGGTAATATGGAGGAGAAGATTGAAGGATCTATGTTAAACAATTGGGAAAGTAGGTATAGCTTTATAAGAGGTAGGTTCGATGGTTCTCAAGTATCTGGTTGAGAGTACCAAACATTTTTCTTCACTAGGGAGTTTAAAGTTGTAGATGTGGAAAGGTAATTGTATTCGAGTTTATGAATATAATTCATTTATCATGTTATATATGATAAATATTAAATTTCGTATCAAAGCATACAATATTAACAAATGTGAACTAGCAGAGAATCTCGAGTCACAAAGCAACTGCAAGCTAGAGTTTGACAATCACGAACATAGCAGAGAACAACATGAGAACCAAAGGGGGGGGTAAGGGTACCCCCTCATACAAACAGGTAGTGGTAGATAGAGGGAAAGGGACAAGAGGCGTAGCTTTAAGGGCACCAGTGATAGGCACGTCGGGATCAGACCCGGAAAAAGGTCAGGAAAGGAACTAGGGCAAAAGAAAGTGCATGGGAGAAGAAGCCAGAGAAACTCACAGTGAGGTGCAAAACACAAAGAAGTCCAATGGGGCAGAAGGGCGCAACCCGTGAAAACCCAAAACAACAATGATACCCAAGGTGATACTGGAGGATCCATAAACACAACTCTACAGAGACCAGATGAAGACGCATGCACTAATATGAAAGGTCATGGGTTTGTGGCCCATAGAAAGAACGTTGCGCAACTGGATTAAATACCATTAGAAGCCAAACAGAGAAGTGGAGCTCCACCTGGGGGCTCGAAAGGCTTCTTCACAACAATATTCATGAACCTGGAGGATAGGGATAGAGTTTTTGAGGGAGGGTCATAGTTCCATGCTGCAACAGGACTGTACATGCGGCCATGGAAGGAAAATTTCTCCCTAGAAAAAGAGACTTTCAGAAAGGTGTCGGTCTGGCTGAGATTTTATTCCTTACCTCTAGACTACTGGTTACCCTCTACTTTCGAAGCAATAGGAAACAAACTGGGTAAATATGTGAAGACCTCAGAAGCCACCTTAAAAGGGAGATATACATCTTATGCAAGAATTTGCATAGAAATGGATGTGTCGGGAGCACTCCCAGAAGCCATAATTATGGAATTCAGAGATGAGGAATGGATCCAAAACATAGATTATGAATACATCCCCTTCATATGCAGAATATTCCATGAACATGGCCACCTGATCAGAGAATGCCTTCTTAAACACAACAAGATGAGGAATGGTTTATAAAACCAAACCCCAGAAGTAGAGAAAATAAAAAGTAGAGAAGAACCCCAGTAGTAAATAACCCAGAGACCTGGAATAAAAAGGAAGGAAGGGACAAAACCAACAAAGGGGAAGAAAATGAAAAGGATTCAACAAAAGCTCAGGAAATCAGAGAACAAGCAATAAACGAGCCCACCGATCAACTAAGTAACAAGAAGGAATAGGGGAGTTGAGCAATCCCAATGGATGGATAAATCAGAGATGACAACACCCCCATGCAAGATGCAGAAGGAGATGCGAAAATGACCCCAAGAGAAGTAGGTACAGAAGATCTTGATCTTAGAGACCTTGTGGAAAGGGAAGCGATAGATCTCCCGAACATACTGGAGTAATGGAAAAGATAGGGAGTAGACAATGTACCAACATAGCAACTTGACTTCATTCAGTATCTGTTTCTCCTAAGGGAGGAAGCCAAAGACATAGGAATAAAGCGCACACACGGGGAGATTGGACACCTAGGAGTCAAATCCGACGAGGGACAACCATGTCTCTCACCCAAGTAGACGCAGTGGAGAAAAGGCAGGAAATCAAATAGCATATCCCTACAGGATCTTGGAGCGCTACTGATAAACTCAGGTAAGATCAAGAAACTCTTCCTCAACTCCCCCCCACATGTTTAAATGAAGGTTATAAACTAGAATATAAGAGGCTTAAACATCCCAAGAAAGAAAAGAATCCTTAGGACTAGATTAAAGCAAGAACAACCGGATCTCTGTTTCATACAAGAAACAAAATGAAATACAGACAGGATGGAGGAAATCATTAAACAACAATGGCGCAAGTAAAATATGGTGTCTATCGAGGGCCACCACATGGCAGGAGGAATCCTCACCTTGTGGAACCCATAAGTACTGAGCTTAATAGTAGCTGAAGCGACCAGGAAGACCCTTACAATTTGCATGACAATCATTGGGAACACAGAGGTGATTCTATGCACTAATGTGTATGGGCCCCAGGTGTCAGAGGAAAAGAGAGGAATGATACAAGACTTAGAAGACCTTAAAACCCGATCCAACAACCTCCAATGGATCTTGGCAGGGGACTTCAACATCCTCACATCACTTGCGAATAAAAAAGGAGGTACAAGAACATTGGATAGGGATGTGGAGGAATTGTCAAAGTTCATAGACATAGCAGAGATGGTAGACCTCAAAACTAATAATGGCCAGTTCACCTGGAAATATAAGCGGATGAACCAGTATCAGATAGCAACAAGACTCGACAAATTCCTAGTATCGGAGTTAATCATTGTGTAGGGGCTAACCTTAGATTGCAACATCCTCCCCTGGGGGGTATCTGATCACTGGCTAGTGCAATTGGAAGTAGGTTTCCAAACCACACCAAAGAACAGACCCTTCAGATTTGAGAAATTCTTGATTGAACACCCGACTTTCAAGGAAAGAATCAAATAGTGGTGGCAGGAGGAGCAACCAGAGCAAGGGACAAGGATGTTGAAACTCTATAAGAAACTAAAGTATATCAAACATAGGTTCAAGGAGTGGAACAAGGACACTTTTGGTAACATAAACCAATAGAAAAACAACATAGAAGAAAAAATGAAAAAACTCTAGGAAACCTACATTTCGGAGGGCTATATGGAGGAATGAAAAAAGGAAGATATCCAGATGACCCAGGAATGGGAAGCTCGATGCCAGTAGGAAGAAACACTTTGGTGACAAAATTCCTGTGTCAAATGGCTAAAAGAAGGAGAAAAGAGCACCAAGTTTTTTCATAGAACAACCATGGTCAGAAGAAACCATAACAAAATCATGAATATTAAGGACCAGGATAGAATAGAGTGAGAGTCACATAAGGAGATTGAAACTACTCTGGTAAACCAATTCCATGGGATAGCCCAAGAACCCAACCAGGACAGAACGAAGGCCATACAAATGATAATCCAACATATCCCCCACTTGGTCACCGAGGAACAAAATAAAAACCTGAAAAAACCCATTGCAGAGGAGGAAATTGACCAAGTACTCCAGGAAATGCCCAATGGGAAAGCCCCAGGTCCAGATGGCTTCACAGTGGAATTTTTCAAAACCTGATGGGAAATTGTCAAACATGACGTTTATAGGGTCTGGAAGACTCTAGAAGGTTAGCCTCCATCCTAAAAGTGCTCAATGCTACAATGATTACACTAATCCCCAAAGAAAATGAAGCCAAAACCCTGGATCGGTATAGACCTATAGCACTGTGCAACGTGGTTTATAAGATAATCTCCAAAGTTATAGTAAATAGATTGAAACCCCTCCTACCCACACTGATCTCACAGGAATAGGTAGGCTTCATGGAAGGAAGCAAGATAATGGACAATATTATTCATGCCCATGAGCTGATCCATACCCTGAAGCTTCAGAAGAAAGGGGCAATGATAATATAATTGGACCTAGCAAAAGCTTATGAAAAAATTAGCTGCCACTATATGGTCAAGACCTTGGAAGCCTTTGGTTTCACCCAACACTGGATCAACTGGATAGTCAGTCTAGTTTCCACAACAAGCTACTCATTGCTAATAAATGGAGCCCCTGCCAAACCCTTCTAGCCCATGAGAGGCATCAGACAAGGAGACCCGCTATCCCCCTTCCTCCCCTTCCTTTTCATTCTGATGATGGAAGGTCTCAATTGAAGCATTACAAGTGCAACTACAACAGGTAAAATAACAGGTATTAAACCTTTCGAAAATTTCCCTACTTCCATGCACCAATAGTTCGTGGATGAGACCTTACTTCATGGAATACCCATGGTCAAGGAGGAAAAAGCCTACAAAAAAATCCTATAAGAGTTTGGAGAAGCCTCGGGTGTAGAGATCAATCATTCCAAATCCATTATCTTCTTCTTCAATACCAACCCCGCAATCCAAGGGAATTTAGCAAACATCCTGGGCTTTGAATGTAGAGCACTCCCGACTAAGTACTTGGGCAACCCATGACAGAAAAAGCCTACAAAATGTCCACTTGGGAAGGAATAATCAACAAATTACAGGAGCGCGTAAAAAACTAGACTTACAGATCCCTCAACCTAGGTGAAAGACTTATTCTGACCAAGTCTATTTTGCAAGCAATCCCAACCTTTATGATGTCCATTTTCACAACCCCCAAGGGGATACTACAAAAAGTAAGAACCATCCAAAGGGACTTCCTATGATGAGGAGAAGAAACAAGGACAAAATGGGCCCTAGTGGCTTGGGAGAAGGTATGTAAACCAAAAAGAAAAGGAGGTCTAGGGTTACAAGACCCACAAGTGACCATTGACGCCTACGGGGTGAAACACTGGTGGTGTTGGGTCAAAGAAACTAATACACCATGGGAAAACCTGTGGAAGGAAAAGTATGCCCTTGACATAAGCGACCAGGACATAGTCCACTTCAAAGGAACCAGGGAAGGTTCAGCCATCTAGAACCTAGCCTCACACAACAAACCCTGGATTTAGACATACATTGTTTGGGATGTAAGGAATGGCAGAACAACTAGATTCTGGGAGGACACATGGCAACATGAACCCAGAATGGAGAAACCATACATGGAGTCACTCCAACAGGATCTCATCGTGCAAGGTAAAACTAGATTCTACCATTACTGGAATCAAGAAACAGATCACAACAAATGGATAATCTAGAGCACTCTCACCCCACAAAATAGAGCCCAAACCGCAACAACAATAAAAGAGGTGGAGGAGGAATTGGGGAAACAAAAAATTGCAGTCACGGAAGGAAATGACCAGCTGAGATGGGGACAAAAATATGGTGGGGAATTCAATCTCAAAGAACCTGACACTATATAGAGGACCAAGACCAAAAAGACCTGACACAACAATGGGATAAGCTTTGGAACAACCCTTAGTGGCCAAAAATAAAAATTTTCCAATGGTTAAGACTCGACAACCGAATTCTAACTTGGGAAAACCTAAGGAAAAGAGGATTCATAGGTCCTTCCAGATGCCACCTTTGTTAAGAAAAGGAGGAAACAATGAACCATCTCCTTGACGAATGCACCTACACAACAAAAATCTAGGATTGGGCGATAGGTATCTTTCGACAATCAAATAGGATCCAAGGTAACATCTCCGCAACTATCAATACTTGGAAAGAAAATTACAGTGAAAACGAAGAGGTGAACCTCTGCTAGACCCTCATCCCGGGAATGATCATATGGGCAATATGGAAGGAAAGGAGCTGACACATCTTCAGGAACCAAAACTGGTCAGAAGGGAATATCAAGGAAACAATAATCTCCATGACAAAAGAAACGGTACAGAGCCACAACTTCTAGATAGGAAGAGCCCAACTCACAAACTAGGACTCCCGAATTCTAGAAGCCTTCCACCTGAAAGATGGACACAACCCCAATCTAGTAGGATGGCCACCGCAACTCCAAGTAGGTGAGTGCAATTGGAAACCACCAGTAGGAGGCTCCCTCAAGATGAATTTCGACGGGGTGTCGAAAGGTAACCTAGGACGGATAGGAATGGGAGGATTAATTGGGGACAATAAAGGAAATATATTTCGACTGTACGCTGGGAATCTAGGAAACTCGACCAACAACGCTGCGAAGTTTGGATCTCTGGAGACCGGCCTCGAGATTCTAAGCTGGGAAGGGATGAAAAATATCATAGTGGAAGGAGACTCCACATTGGTTATCAACACAGTAAGGAGACTCCAAAACGGTACTAGAGTGGGAAAAATCTAGCGACACTGGCACTTGGCACAGTCCCTACAAAAAATTCAGGAGCACTTGCTGATGAGGATCACAGTGGAGTTTCACTGGGTGCAATGGTCAGAAAATGGAATGGCGGATAGAGTCGCTAATGAGGGGTTCGACAAGCAAGGACCAGAAATGGACACTATCTAGAGTAACATCATGAATGGTCATTTCTGAACAGACTGCATCCAGCTAGCAGAAAAATACTATGACGACAACCGAAGTATGGACGACCACATCGAGGATGGAGGTGTAGAAATAACTGAAGGGTACGAAGGATCCAGACAGAATATGATAGCCCACCACCCAAACATGAGTTACAATGCAGATCCAAGTCACACAACAAGAAGAGGTATGACATTACGGTCCTGTCAATAGGAAGAAGTATAGGGGTTGCCCATGGGAAAGAAGAAAAGTTAATCAGCAGGCAGCAAAGGACGAAGGACAAAAGGGTTCCCAATGGCCGAGTATGGGTACATCTCACCCAAGTATAGATACGGGGAGTGGTAATGATTGTCGTACAACATGCATGGAAAAGAATTGGCGCAAAGATGATGACAGGGATCCCAAGAGAACACACTCTGAAACAGTGAAAAAGGACCATAAGATATACCTTTATGAGCGTCCCATGATTTTTGATACGAGCCCACAGCTGGGGAAATCCCATAAAAGAAGAAACACCAGGAATAGCCATAGACTTGATAGAAGCAATTACAAAGCCTATCTTACAAATCAAGAAGGGGCGAATAGGAACAGGAGAAGAACCCAAGACAAAAACCACCACAAGAAATCCGAGATGGTAAGAATGAATAAAACCCATAGCAAGAGAGGTCCCCAGGGAAAAGAACCTCTGACAAGTGCGTGAAGGTTCCTTCTTCTAATGTGTCATTATTGTAAATCCTTCAATCTTATCCCAAGTTGTTCTTAAGGGGGGATGTTAGGATATTTAGACACTTAGGAGTTAGTTAATATCTACTTGGTCTAATATGTCATTAGGTAAAAGTGTGTTTCTTAGTGTGTTTCTTTAGTATGCATTAGTATGCATTTGTAGTTAGGAAATTTGATGGTCACGATATGTTCTTGACATAGAGTGATCTGATGCCTCATACTCTCCTCGATCTTAACGACCATTAATCTATGGATTAACACTTGATTGGTCCATGATCTCTATTTAAAGATCATGGAGGGTCATTTTCCGATGATCGATTGTGAGAAACTCTGTTGTAAAATCTCTCTGTAATCTTTTTCTTTGCATTAATAAATTGCTCCAAGTGGCCACGTTGACTGGGGTCGTGGATGTTTCCCCGTAGGGGTTTTACCACGTGAAAACATCAGTGTGTTGATCTTTGATTTGGTTATGTGAGTGGTTACTGAAGGTGTTCATCCTATGTTGGAATACCTGTGTTGTCGAACATGGTATCAGAGCCTGTTTGAAGACTCGCTCTTGTTGTAGATCGAGATTGTGAAGTCGAGGTGCCTCATCTCCTTTTTTTGGAATTTTCATACATTTTTGGGCTAAGAGGACTGTTCCATTGCAGCCAGAGCACTCATTTCATTCAGGAACACTTTTCGTTTCACTCGTAAAGGTTTCTGTTTGCCCAAGATACAGCCATTACAGTCAGATCCGAAGGTATAAAGCTTGAATATGCATTTTTTAAATTTCTGTAAAGTTTCATTTTGATTTTATTTCAGTTTGTATTTTTTATTTCTGGGGTGCAACTCTTTTAGATCTTCCTATGCTCTTTTCCCCATGCCCTGTGCGATCTCAAAAAATCAAAAACATATAAGAAAAGGTGCATCTTCCGGGTAAGCTAACCGAGATCTAACCCTTGTTGTCATCAAGAAGCGAATTTTTTTTCTTGTGTGAAAAGGGTTTTTTTTTAGCTCGCTCTCCAAGGCCGTCTTCAACCACAACAACAACAACAATCCTCCTTCTGAACATTACAATATGTTTTGCTATACCATTTGGTTAAAACTTTCCTTATTAAGTAAGAGGTCTTGAGTTCAAGTCTCTCTTTTGTTACTTTTTTTGAAAAAGTTCATGCTAAAAATTGTAAAGTGCATTTCACTTCAAGTATAAAAGTGAATCACTATATGTAGCTTTATATTTTATTTTACAGTTATTTATTTTGCATGCAACTTTTCTGTTATAAGGTAACCTAATTGTAAAATTCATCCCCACTTCTCTTTATAAAAGTGGGTCACTTCATAAAGTAGCTTACACTATCACATGGTTATTTGGTCACCGTTTATGCCTTTTTTTAAAAGGGCATAACTCTCACATTGGAAGTCCATTTTCAGTGCCGTTTTTTTTAAAACCACATAACTTTTCGAGATCTTTCCATCCTGATCATTAGTTTTGGTTTTTAAATCGACATTATATGTATATTTAATATGGCTTCTACAAGTAATATCTTACTTTCCAGCAACAACTACTTCCAATGGAGATCCCATATGGAAGGTTTATTAAGAAGTAAAGGCCTGTACCAGATTACCTTGGGAAAGGAAACAACCCCCACTGATGATGATAAGAAAGAAAAATGGGATAATAGGAATGACGAAGCACGTGGACTAATTGGAATGCCTATCTCTCCTTATTTAAGGTACCACTTTCAACGAATTGATGACCCCGAAGACGCTTGGAACACGATTGAATCTGTGTTTGGTAAACTCAATATTATTCGAGCACAACAGTTAGAAACTCAAATACTTACCTTGAGTCCAAGTGATTTTTCTTACCTTGGAGACTATCTATCTAAGTTTAAAACACTCAGAATTTTATGTGAAGAATGTAAGATAGTAATGGAGGAACAACGCTGCATATATCTTATTCTTTCTAAGCTAGGTAGTGCATATTATGTATTTGTATCTACCTTTTATGCCATGAAAGAGGCTCTAGGGAAATCTTATGTAAAACCCACCCTTGAGACTTTTTGTGCTTCTTTGATTAGAGAGGAAGATAAGCTTGTACAACTTGGAGTGATCAACACTGTAGGTACCTCAAACAAAGCCTTAGTTGCCCAACAGAAAGATAAACCCAAGTATCCCAAGAAGCAACATCCTCGCTACAACAACAAAGAACCTAAGGGTCCCAAACCCGCTCAGACAGCTTCAGCTCCTAATGGTGACAAAGGATCAAAATATAAAAGTAAGAATACTAACAAACATTGCAACTTTTGTAATAAAGATGGTCATGATGAGTCCAAATGTTTCAAGAAGATGGCAGCCTTAAAAGCAATGATGAAGAAGCACAACATCAGTATTGATTCTTCTTCTTCTTCTTCTTCTTCTCATGGACATGCACTTTCTTCTTCTGGTTTTTGCTTCAATACAACTTCTACTACTACTTCCTCTTCTGATGAGTGGCTTATTGATTCAGGAGCATCTTATCATGTGGCTAAGGATAAAGCCATATTTTCTTCTATAAATGAATGTAACACCAAGAAAATATTTGATTGTGATGATAGATCTCTTAGTGTTGTAGAATCTAGAACAACTCAGGTATAAAATGGTCATTTCAATGATGCATTATGTGTTCCAAATCTTTCTTGTAACCTTCTATCAGTATATAAAATCACTCATTCAGGTGAAGGTAAAACCACCGAGTTTTCACCTCACCAAGTTGTAATAAGGGATCTAAAAGATCCTAAGCATGTTCTTGCAACTGGACTTGTTAATGATAGTACCAGGTTGTACAAGTTTGACAACTTTGGGTCATCAACTTTTTCATCAGTTTTTGTTGCTCATAGCGATGACTTGAGCAAACTTTGGCATGAGCGGTTTGGTCATCTAAACTATCGCTCATTGCAGCAACTATGTAATCAACATATGGTGACTGGTCTTCCTTTTGTTTCTTGCAAAGATGGTGTTTGTGCCGGTTGTGTTCTTGAGAAACATCATCAGGACAGTTTTGACAAACGTGCCTCTTGGCACGCCTCGGGTCCTTTGCAGCTTGTTCACAGTGATTTGTGTGGTCCAATTTCTTCTCCTTCTTTTTCTGGGTGCAAGTATTTATTAACTTTCATTAATGACTTTTCCAGATGTACTTGGGTTTACTTCTTAAAACTGAAGAGTGAAGTTTTTGACAAGTTTTTGGCCTACAAGGCCCTTGTAGAAAAGCAATCTGGACATCAAATTCAAAGGTTAAGAACAGATAATGGAGGCGAATATGTGAACAATAATTTTACAAGTTACTACACTACACAGGGCATCCAAATGAAACACACTGTTCCATATACACCATAACAAAATGGTGTTGCTGAGAGAAAGAACCACACATTAAAAGAAATGGCTAATTGTATGATCCAATCTAAGGGATTAAGTCTACAGTATTGGGCATAAGCAATCAACTGTGAAAATTACATAGTCAATTGCACTCCCACAAATGCTCTTAAAAATATAACACTAGAAGAAGCTTGGACTAAAATTAAACCAGATGTAAGTCACTTCCATGTATTTCGCAGTATAGCATGGGCTCACATTCCTGATGAGAAAAGGAAAGCATTGCAGCCTAAAAGTGAGAAGTGTATATTTGTTGGTTATTATGACGATGTCAAAGGTTATAGACTTCTTCAACCCCATTGTAATGAAATTATTCTTAGAAGAGATGTTAAATTTGATGAAAATATCTTGGCCTGCGAGCCTAATTCGGAGGTTGTTCCTTCTTCGGCCCGCAAACCATCTTCGACGTTTGTGCCCTCTTCTATTCCTATCCTGGCTTCTTCTTCAGATGATAAAAGTGAGAATGAAAATCCACCTCTGCCTGCTGACATTCCTCGAGATGAGTCCTTTGAACCTGAATAAGCACCAGTACCACCGCTTCCTAGATGGGTTCATTCAACGTGAGAAGCAGTTGGTGATCTTGTCGGTGATCCTTTAGATCAGATTCAGACACGTTCACAGTTCCAGCGAGCCTCTTCTTTTTTGGCTCAAGTTTCAGAAACTCATGATCTAGAGACATTTGTAGAAGCTTCAGGTCATCCAAATTGGGATACAACAATGAATGAAGAGTATCGTTCTTTAATGGAAAACGATACTTGGTATCTTGTACCTCTTCCAAAAGGAAGAAAACTTGTTAGATGAAAATGGTTATACAGAACTAAGTATGCATCATATGGAAGTGTTGAAAGACACAAGGCTCGATTAGTTGCCAAAGGATTTTCCCAAGTTGAAGGAATTGACTATAATGAAACCTTTGCCCCTGTTGCCAAAATGAATTCCATCCACCTTGTTTTTTCCCTTGTCGCCTCACATAAATGGGAGGTCCATCAGATGGATGTTAAATATGCCTTCTTTCATGGAGATTTGAAAGAAGAAATATACATGGAACAACCTCTTGGCTATGTCCAGAATGACTCTAGCCTTGTTTGTTGCCTCAAGAAATCTCTTTATGGTCTCAAGAAATCTCCCCGAGCTTGGTATGCCAAAATGGATAGCTTTCTTATTACCACTGGATTCTCTAGATGCCATTATGATCCTAATGTCTATACCAAGAAAGTAGGAAGCCATCTCATAATGCTTGTCCTTTATGTTGATGACCTTATCCTTACTGGTAGTGACTCAAAAGTTTTAAACCATTTGAAAACCAACCTTAAGAAGAAATTTGAAATGACATACTCAGGCTTTTTGCAATATTTCCTTGGCCTCCAAGTTTTGCAAACCAATGAAGGAATTTTTATTTCCCAATCTAAGTATGCTTGTGACCTTCTTCGTCGCTTTCACATGGACGATTGTAAACAAATCCCTTCTCCCTTCCAATCTGGAGTTAAGCTTTCTTCCACCTGTACTTCTCCTGAAGTTTATGCCACCCTGTATCGTTAGTTAGTTGGTAGCCTCTTATACTTGACTCATACCCGTCCTGATCTTTCCTTTTGTTGTTGGTATTGTTGCATGATATATGCAAACACCCCATGAAAGCCATTGGAAAAAAGCTAAAAGGATACTTCGATATGTTTGTGGTACAGTTTAGTTTGGGATACATTACAATTTAGGGGGGACTCCCTTATTGGTTGGTTTCACTAATTCAGATTGGGATAGAGACCCCAATTATCGGAAGGCTACTGCAGGTTATGTTTTCAGCCTTGATTCGAGACTTGTCACTTGGGCCTGTAAGAAACAACAGGCTATTGCACTTTCTTCAACAGAAGCATAGTATCGAGCAGTGGTAAATGGAATTCAGGAAGCCCTTTGGCTTTAATAGATCCTTTCAGAGTTTGGATTCTAGCACCAGCATCCGACGAGCCTTTGGTGTGACAATCAAAGTTCCATCAAGCTCACCAAAGACTCAATTCAACATCAGCATAGCAAACACATCGAGCTACACATGCACTTCATCAGAAAGCTCATTCATGATCAAGTTATTGAAGTGCTCTTTTTCCCTATAGAAGATCAAGTTGCAGACATTTTCACAAAGTCTCTTACAGAAGCGAAG
>ML795443.1:89653-111031 GCA_009831015.1 Picea engelmannii
TTTTCCCTATAGAAGATCAAGTTGCAGACATTTTCACAAAGTCTCTTACAGAAGCGAAGTTTTCCAAACTTCGATCTATGTTAGGAGTTCAGGAAGTTTTCATTAAGGGGTGATAGGCTCTAATGCCTCCTTCCTTCTCCTATTGTGTCATTATTGTGAATCCTTCAATCCTATCCCAAGTTGTTCTTAAAGGGGGATGTTAGGATATTTAGACACTTAGGAGTTAGTTAAGATCTACTTGGTATAATATGTCGTTAGGTAAAAGTGTGTTTCTTTAGTATGCATTAGTATGCATTTGTAGTTAGGAAATCCGACGGTCACGATATGTTCCCAACATAGAGTGATCCAACGACTCATACTCTCCTCAATCTTAGCAGCCATTGATCCATGGATTAACACTTGATTGGTCCATGATCTCTATTTAAATAGCATGGAGGGTCATTTTCTGATGATCGATTGTGAGAAACTCTCTTTTAAAATCTCTTTCTAATATTTTTCTTTGCATTAATAAACTGCTCCAAGTGGTCGCGTTGGTTGGGGCCGTGGATGTTTCCCCGTAGGGGTTTTACCACATGAAAACATCAGTGTGTTGATCTTTGATCTGTTTATGTGAGTGGTTACTGAAGGTGTTCTTCCTCTGTTGGAATACGTGTGTTGTCAAACATGGTATCAGAGCCTGTTTGAAGACCTTCTCCTGTTGTAGATCAAGATCGTGAAGCCGAGGTGCCTCATCTCCTTTTTCTAGAATTTTCGTACATTTATGGGCTAAGAGGACTGTTCCATTACGTCCAAAGCACTCATTTCATTTAGCAACACTTTTCATTTCACTCGAAAAGGTTTCTGTTAGCCCAAGATACGACCATTACAGTCAGATCCGGACGTATAAAGCCTGAATACACATTTTTTAAATTTCTGCAAAGTTTCATTTTGATTTTATTTTGGTTTGTATTTTTTATTTCCGGGTTACTACTCTTTTAGATATATGTATGCTCTTTTCCCCATGCCCTGTGTGATCTCAGCAAATTAGAAACAGATAAGAAAAGGTGCATCTTCCGGGTAAGCTAACCGAGATCTAGCCCTTGTTGTCATCGAGAAGAAAAAAAAAATTCATGTGTGAAAAGAGTTTTTTTTTAGCACGCTCTCCAAGGTTGTCTTCAACAACAACAAAAACAAAAATCCTCCTTCTGAAAATTACGATAAGTTTTTCTAGACCATTTGGTTAAAACTTGCCTTATTAAGTAAGAGGTCTTGAGTTCACATCTCTCTTTTGTTACCTTTTTTGAAAAAGTTCATGCTAAAAATTGTAAAGCGCATTTCACTTCAACTATAAAAGTGACTCACTATTTACATTTTATTTTAGAGTTATTTATTTTGCATGCAACTTTTTTGTTGTAAGGTAACCTCATTGTAAAATTGATCCCCACTTCTCTTTATAAAAGTGGGTCACTTCATAAAGTAGCTTACACTATCACATGGTTATTTGGTCACCATTTATGCCTTTTTTTAAAAGGGCATAACTCTCACATCGAAAGTCCATTTTCTGTGCCGTTTTTTTTAAAACCACATAACTTTTCAAGATCTTTCCATACAGATCATTATTTTTGGTTTTAAATCCACATTATCTACATATTTAATATGGCTTCTACAAGTAATATCTTACTTACCAGCAACAACTACTTCCAATGGAGATCCCATATGGAATATTTATTAAGAAGTAAAGGCCTGTACCAGATTACCTTGGGAAAGGAAACAACCCCCACTGATGATGATAATAAAGAAAAATGGAATAATAGGAATGAATAAGCATGTGGACTAATTGGAATGTCCATCTCTCCTGATTTAAGGTACCAACTTCAAGGAATTGATGACCCCGAAGGCGCTTGGAACATGATTGAATCTGTGTTTGGTAAACTCAATATTATTCAAGCACAACAGTTAGAAACTCAGATATTGACATTGAGTCCAAGTGATTTTTCTTGCCTTGGAGACTATATATCTAAGTTTAAAACACTCAGAATTTTATGTGAAGAATGTAAGATAGTAATGGAGGAACAACACTGCATATGTCTTATTTCTAAGCTAGGTAGTGCATATTATGTGTTTGTATCTACCTTTTATGCCATGAAAGAGGCTCTAGGGAAATCTTATGTAAAACCCACCCTTGAGTCCTTTTGTTCTTCTTTGATTAGAGAGGAAGATAAGCTTGTACAACTTGGAGTGATCAACACTGTAGGTACCTCAAACAAAGCCTTAGTTGCCCAACAAAAAGATAAACCCAAGTATCCCAAGAAGAAACATCCTCGCTACAACAACAAACAACCTAAGGGTCCCAAACCCGCTCAGACAACTTCAGCTCCTAATGGTGACAAAGGATCAAAATATAAAAGTAGGAATACTAAGAGACATTGCTATTTTTGTAATAAAGATGGTCATGATGAGTCCAAATGTTTCAAGAAGATGAAAGCCTTAGAAGCAGCGATGAAGAAGCACAACATCAATATTGATTCTTCTTCTTCTTCTTCTTCTTCTTCTCATGGACCTGCACTTTATGCTTTTGGTTTTTCCTTCAATACAACTTCTACTACTACTTCCTCTTCTGATGAGTGGCTTATTGATTCAGGAGCATCTTATCATATGGCTAAGAATAAAGCCATATTTTCTGCTCTAAATGAATGTAACACCAAGAAAATATTTTTTGGTGATGATAGATCTCTTAGTGTTGTAGGATCTGGAACAATTTAGGTATAAAATGGTCATTTCAATGATGCATTATGTGTTCCAAATCTTTCTTGTAACCTTCTATCAGTATATCAAATCACTCATTCAGGTGAAGGTAAAACCATCGAGTTTTCACCTCACGAAGTTGTAATCAGGGATCTAAAAGATCCTAAGCATGTTCTTGCAACTGGACTTGCTGATGATATTACCAGGTTGTACAAGTTTGACAACTTTGGGTCATCATCTTTTTCATCAGTTTTTGTTGCTCATAGCGATGACTTGAACAAACTTTGGCACGAGCAGTTTTTTCATCTAAACTATCACTCATTGCAGCAACTATGTAATCAACATATGGTGACCGATCTTCCTCTTGTTTCATGTAGAGATGGTGTTTGTGCCAGTTGTGTTCTCGGCAAACATCATCGGGACAGGTTTGACAAACGTGCCTCTTGGAACGCCTCGGGTCCTTTGCAGCTTGGTCACAGTGATTTATGTGGTCCACTTTCTTCTCCTTCTTTTTCTGGGTGCAAGTATTTCTTAACTTTCATTGATTAATTTTCCAGACGTACTTGGGTTTACTTGTAAAAACTGAAGAGTGAAGTTTTTGACAAGTTTTTGGCCTACAAGGCCCTTGTAGAAAAGAAATTTGGACATCAAATTCAAAGGTTAAGAACATATAATGGAGGCGAATATGTGAAAAATAATTTTACAAGTTACTGCACTACACAGAGCATCCAAATGAAACACATTGTTCCATATACACCACAACAAAATGGTGTTGCTGAGAGAAATAACCACACATTAAAAGAAATGGCTAATTGTATGATCCAATCTAAGGGATTAAGTCTACAGTATTGGGCAGAAACAATCAACTGTGCAAATTACATAGTCAATTGCACTCCCACAAAGGCTCTTCAAAATATAACACCAGAAGAAGCTTGGACTAAAATTAAACCAGATGTAAGTCACTTCCATGTATTTCGCGGTATAGCATGGGCTCACATTCCTGATGAGAGAAGGAAAGCATTGCAGCCTAAAAGTGAGAAGTGTATATTTGTTGGTTATTATTGGCCTTGCCGCCTCACATAAATGGGAGGTCCATTAGATGGATGTTAAATCTGCCTTCTTACATGGCGATTTGAAAGAAGAAATCTACATGGAACAACCTCCTGTCTATGTCCAGAATGACTCTATCCTTGTTTGTTGCCTCAAGAAATCTCTTTATGGTCTCAAGCAAGCTCCCCGAGCTTGGTATGCCAAAATGGATAGCTTTCTTATTACCACTGGATTCTCTAGATGCCATTCTGATCCTAATGTCTATACCAAGAAAGTAGGAATCCATCTCATAATCCTTGTCCTTTATGTTGATGACCTTATCCTTACTGGTAGTGACTCAAAACTTTTAAACCATGTGAAAACCAGCCTTAAGAAGAAATTTGAAATGACATACTCATGCTTTTTGCACTATTTCCTTGGCCTCCAAGTTTTTCAAACCAATGAAGGAATTTTTCTTTCCCAGTCTAAGTATGCTTGTGACCTTCTTCGTTGCTTTCACATGGACAATTGTAAACCAACCCCTTCTCCCTTCTAGTCTAGAGTCAAGATTTCTGCCACCTATACTTCTCCTGAAGTTGATGCCACCCTATATCATTAGTTAGTTGGTAGCCTCTTATACTTGACTCATACTCATCCTGATCTTTCCTTTGTTGTTGGTCTTGTTTCCTGATATGTGTATGATCAAGGAATTACACAATAAAGTGAGAATAGCTTTATGGGAAAGGGACATGCCACTGTATCATATTAATTAAAAGTAAAGATTACAACCTGATCGCCTTGATGTCGCAAGATTTCTTTTGATGGCTCTTGGCTCCAACACACACACTTTCTCAATCCTTGCATGAAGAATATCAAAACCTCTTGATAGACTTGTTAGAGTCTCCAAGCTACTGTTCAAGCTAGGTCCTTCACACAATTCTTTCACCAATTCTCCAATGAATCTTGCTTAACCTTTTCCATGAGAATTCCCTCAATATATAGGAGAGAATGAGATAGTTACTTGGATAAGAATGATCCCACAATATCAGGGAATCTAGTACAAGGATAACCATTCGAATGCCAACCCATTCTTCTAGAAGATTCCCTTCTAGAAACATTGAGAATTCATCTTTTTCCATGCTTTAGGAAGAGTTCGCACCCTGGCTATTCAACACAGTGCGATAAGTTCGCACCCTGGCTTAAGGCAGCCTACGAGAATGGGTCATTCTCACACCCAAATATATTAGCAGCTTGCGAACCTTCTTCAAAAGTGAGTTTTCTGGGAAGAGATGAAAGTAACTTTTCTTAGGAGAAAGTTCTTATGAAGAGCCTAAGTACACCATCATTAATACACCATCATGATGACCAAAATCATGGGTAATAGAATGCCCCCCAAAGTATGAGTTTGGAACTAGTGACAACCGAAAGACTTTGTAAGCTGCATGTGTGTGTCGGAAACTAGGAGCACACCTAATTGGAAACCTGCAAACAACCAAGCATATGTAGAATATCATATATACCAATTCTAAGGTAGGCATTCCCATACTCAGATCATAGACAGATGACATTGTAGACATAGGTCATGGCCACCAATCATACACTGTGGATCTATGTGAGAAATTTCAAATTAAGACGACATAGCCACGAGACATACATAGTGTATCTATGTGTCGCAAATTATACAGACTCCATCGCAACCTAGATAAAATTATGATATCAAGGGTCTTCAATCTCGTCACCCAAAAGTACGAATCTGACCATGTGATTACATGTGTTGAAGTCGAACATGGCAGAAACCACTTGATTACCGGTCATTGATGAAACCGTTAACAAGTGTGAGGGAAATCACCATAGATGTCAATGAATCCCAAGGTACTCTAGTACAATCCATCGAGTGTGAATGAGTGAGTTGAAGTCGAACAGCCAATGGAATCTTTCGATCAGGGGTCAATGATGTAAACCCACTATCGAAAGTGAGGAAACCTGCCATTGAGGCATGCAAGCTCCAAGGTACCAAAGAATTTCTAAGTCTTGATTCCAGATAATGAGCTAAAGTCAACGGAACAAAACTTGTCATAAGAGGGCCTTGATCTATCCCCCATCAATGACACGAAATGAGTAACAGATTTTGAAGGTGAAACAGAGTATGATGTAAATTGAACTGGACACAGGGAAGATCGACACAGAGGGAATGGAAAACTGCAGATGGCCGACTCAATTGAGGTTTTAGATGGACTTCTCTTGGACATATGAACGACACAACCAATGATTTGACAGCATTGACTCAAAGATGACACAAGGAATGACCTTGTAGCAAATCGAATGAGAGACAAATGGATTTCCCAAACCGGCTTCAAATGTAATGAATAGGGGGTGTCATGTTCAAGAGTGACACTTATTGCCAATCAATATGAAGATGAAAACATATCCCTTTCCCAAATTTTCCCCCACCATTTATGGCGAGTACCTTTTTATTTTTACGCAAGCTTGAGGAGGATAACATATGCTTGTTGATATAAGCTTATCCTTCGGATAAGTCCTTCGGAGTATGTTTAACGAACCCTAAGAAGGAGTGGTTCGATCCCATTACGGGTCTGTCGATGTTTGTTTAACGAGTCCAAATATAGAAAGCTCAAAGTTTTTTCATGATTATAGAGTTTGGAAAAACACTTAAAAGAGAACTCTCTCAGTTCCTTTTTCATAAAATAGTCCAATGAGACCGAAAAAGAGATAAATTATCGCTCACTAGATGCTTTCTTCAAATACTTTATCGAGTGTGAAAATAGCAAGGTCGCTCGGCTATCTTTTCATGTTTAGAGAGTCTGAAAAGAGCTTAAAGAGGACTCCAGGGGGTTCCTTTTTCGTATAACCTTGTTGAGCCCGAAAAAGTGATAAAAGTATTCTCGATCGCGTTCTCATGTATTTTTGAGCGTGAGAATGGACAAAGACCACGCTCGAGGTTTTATACAAAAACCATAAAAAACAATCAAAACACGTGATGACAAAGAAAAATATGTCTGCATCCTATATATGACCATCAAAGTTGTTACGCCTGCAAAATTTACACTCAAAAGGGCATTAGGGATTAGGGTTTAATAAATAAATAATTATTAAAAAACCAAATAACATGGTAAAAGTAAATATAAAGGAGTAAAACTCTTTTTTACCATATCATTTTCAATTTTCCACTTTTTGAACTCAAAAACCCCTCTTTTACCCTCGAAGTTCGGCGTCAGATTGCGGGAGTTACGAGCGTCCATTCGTCAAGCCGTCAGCAACAGTGAGGTAGGATCTTTGTCCTCCACTCTTGCATGGTTTAATTTTGCATTTTTATTGGTTAAAAATTCATTTTTGAGTTGATTTTATGAGCCCTACTTGCGCTCAACCATTCTCGTAGGTGGGCTACATAGAACCTGGGAGAATGGGTGATTCTCGTAGGTGAGCCCACAACAGCCTGCGAGGTTCTTGCACTGTTCCCAAAGGGCACCTGCGAGAACCGCAAAGCACAAAAGGTTTTTAATATTTTGCCCAATAAAAAGGAACCAATTCATGAATAAAGTTGCTAATATTCTTTTTGTGCTTCTTATGCAGGTAATTGGCCATCAAAATGGTTCTTGAATGGCGTGAAAGGGAGAATGAAGAAGAAAATGCTATTGTCGGAAATCATCCACCCACTATTGCTTCTTTAAGAAACTGTGGCCTTCTGAAGTACTTTTGTATCCCGGGCATGAGGGCCCAAGTCAGGTTATTAGAGTACCTTGTGTGTATGTGGGATCCCGATCAGTAGGTATTTCATGTGGGGGTCCACACACTGTCCTTAGATATTGAGGACATTTACTTATTGACTGGACTATCACGACAGGGGTACCATGTGAGCCTGACTGGTGGCAGAGGAGGTGGGATGCCCATGAGTGAGTAATGCCATTTACACCGTGTTCCCGAGGCAGAGAGGAAGAAAGGGAAAGTACCTATTTGGGGGGTATGCGATTTGACCCTCTGTACTATCCTATTCACCATAGCTCAGATGGCTAGGAGTTCTTCTCCTCACATGGCACTACAGAGTTACTTCCAGTATGCTATAGAGTGTATTGAACCTCAGGTTTTCAACTGAGCAGATGCAGTGCTTCGAAGTATGAAAAAGCAGTTGACCAAATCCAAACGAGGTGACCTGAAGAAATTCGGGTATGGGTCTTTGTTAGTGTCCTTCTTCCTTGAAAGGGTTCCATTACTGAGACTACAAGTTGAGTGGAATTTACCGGCTCCCAGGGACCCAAGAATGTTGAGATGGTGTCGGCTCATGGCCCAGCACGTAGCTAGACCAATCATCAAGTATGATAATACCTTCTTCGACTGGCTTCAACCACAAATGTTGATGGTTGACGACTGTGCTTATGCCAGATTGGATTTTCAAGGAGATACAGACTTAGTACTGCTAGAGGATGCTCAGTGGGGGGAACTTGGTAAGAAGTAAACACATTTTTTTTTTCCTTTTTAAATGTTTTTGTGAATTTTTCATATTCAAATGTTTTTGTTTTATATGTTCATCCAAAGACTAAATACAAAATCGTTGTTGATGACATAGATGTTGGACCTTACAAACCTCCTTGTACTTCTCCCATTCAGCAGCGAGGAGAGGTGGCACCAGTGCCACAATATGCTGAGGATTATCAAGTAGTGGAACAAAACCTAGAGGGCTTGACCGCAGATATTCCAGACATGCCTCTTAAAGAGTTTCCACGACGCGATTAGTGTCATACAGTAGGAGTGTCAGGGTCCATGAGTTGACTGCTCCGTAGAGTTTCTCGGGTAGTTATGTGTTACCGTGAACATCATCCATGACGTCACTTTGTAGAAGCTATGAGCTTCAGATTTTGACATTTTGGTCTTTGGACAAACTTTTTGTAAAAAACTGTTTTGATCATTATATATATACAGACGGCTTCTACCGGTTTATCATGTGTTGTGTGAAAATTGATGTGATTGATTTATAAATGATCCAAATGTCTATCTAATACATAGTTAGCCAATGCATCTGTTAATGTATTTAGACATCTAGGAATATGTTGATATTCAATGTAATAAAAGTAACATTCCAAGAGGCGAATTCGCAAGTACACCCGTAACAAATTAGGACTTCAAATAGTGTATACATTACTTAACTGTAGTACTACCAGCTGCGAATCGAGTCACACAATCAAATGACAGATTCCAAGAGAGATAGCATCAACCAATAATTCAATAATGACGCTATACTCTACAATGTTTTTGGTTGCACAGCCGAGACACACACATCGTAAGGAGACAAGTTCGTTTGTAGGGGCGTAAATTGCCCATGCAGTAGAAGCAAGGTTCTGAGTACTATGACTAGCGCCATCAACGAAGCCAATATAGGGTAGCGAAGACTCTGACATCTGGAAATCAAACACAACGTCACATAAGGGTAGAGACCGGATAACGACAAAAGCAAGCTATAGTAACAAACAAGAAGTATGATACAATAAAAATACAAGTACTTGTGCACAGATGATTTTATGCATAGTACTTCTTCAAGTACAAACCATTCATGGGTTCACTCAAAGGGATACCATCGTAATCTACTAATTCATAAGCTCATTTTTCCAAAACTTGTCGAACAATATAAGGACCTTGCCACATGGCTTCGAATTTTCCATCCCCTAGCATATCTCGATCTTGATCATAGAGGAGAATGAGATATCCTTCCGAGAAAACACAAGGCTTGACATGTTTATCGTATTGGGCCTTGACACGTTTCTTCTGAGCTTCTATAACTAGGGTAGCATCGCGTCGAGTTTTGTCTAATTTCATAAGATACAATAGACGTTCTTCCTCGGCAGAAGTGTTTGGTAGGAGTTCAAAAGCTAGTTTCAAAGAGGGTATCTCACATTCAATTGGGAGAATAGCTTCCAAACCATAGACTAACCGGAAAGGTGTAAACCCAATAGCAGACTTGACGGATGTTCGGTAAGCCCACAATGTCGAAAACAACATTGTGTGCCAACTTGTCTTATGAATCCCTATCATTCGTCGGAGCATAGTTATGAGAAATTTGTTAATCGCTTCGACTTGGCCGTTGGCTTGTGGGTAATAGGGCGTTGATTTACCATGGCGAAGACCCAACTTTTCAGTATGTTCGGACATCATGAAGTTTTTGAAGTGGCTATCGTGATCAGTTATGATAGCTTGGGGAACACCAAAATGAGCTATGACGTGATTAAAAATGAATAATGTTGCAGTCTTTCCAGTGTTGTCAAATGTCGGGATCGCCTCGGCCCATTTCGTAAACTAATCAACGGCTACAATAATGTAACCATGCCCTCCGGCCAAGTGAGGGTGACATGTCATGAAATCAATGGCCCATTTCGTAAAGGGACCAACTGAGACCACAGGGTGAAGAGGATCGGGATGTGACCGTATCTTCTGATTATAGGTTTAGCAAGCATGGCATTTCTAAACGACGATTATGTAGTCGTTAAATAAAGAAGGCCAAAAATACCCTGCCCGTAGGATCTTCTGGGCAGTAGCATACCCAGACATATGACCACCACATGCTCCAGAATGGAAATGATTCAGAGCTTTCTCGGCTTTGTCGAACGTTAGGCAACGTTGAAAAATAGAGTCAATCCCCCAATGATAAAGAGTATCCCCGAAGATAATGTATTGATGAGCTTGATAGCATATGCGACGTCAGTCAGTACTAGACAAAGTTGGCCGGAAAGTCTGGGTTTGGAGATATATAATGATATCCCCATACCAAAGATCATCAGTGATGATAAGGAAAAGAGATTCATCGGGTAATGAATCAACTGCTACATTTTCCGTTGCAGAATGGGGAAAGTCGCATATCAACTCAGCAAAAACTAAGGACTTCTTAGACTTGGCGCGTTCAAATTCCAAGTCAAACTCCTGGAGAATCACAATCCATTTGGAGTATTTTCCCCCTAGCAATTGACGTGTCATAATGTGTTGCATAGGGTTGCAATGAGAAATCATCATAGTCTTGTGCGAGAGGATATAGTTCTAGAAGCGTTGGACGGCTTGAACAACAGCCAAGGCCAGTTTTTTGACATGTAAATACTTGATTTCAGTAGGCGTTAGACTTCGACACAAGTAGTAAATAACATGTTCATCATTAGCATCATCTTCTTGGACGAGAACCATACCAATGGTGTAATCCGAGGCAGCAAGGTAGAGGAAATAATCGCAACTGTAATTGGGGGGAAAGAGAAGTGGAGCACGTGTCAGGGACAATTTCAAAGCTTCGAAAGCATTGTTGGCAATGGTATCCTAGACGAACTCTAAATCCTTTTTTAATAGCCGAGTAAATCCACGAGTGATCTCAGCATAATTCGGGATAAAACGATAAAGAAAGTTTTCTTTCCCCTGCAAACTTTGCAACTGGAGAAGTGTAGAAGGAGGAGGGAAATTAAGGATCGCCTCAACCTTTAAAGGATCCACCCAGATCCCTTGACGCAAAACGATAAAACCGAGAAGGTGGTCGGATTCCACGCAGAAAATGCACTTATGAGGATTTAAACGTATACGGTAGAACCGACAGTGAACGAAAATGGCCCGGAGGTGGGTTGGGTGATTGACTCAGTGCATTGAGTGAGCGGGTAAATCATCCAAATATGGTTGAATGATGTGGTTGATATCATGGAAATCATAAAACATAGTGCATTGAAAAGTGGCGCCAGCGTTATTGAGACCGAAAGGAAGTTTCCGATAGGCGAAAGTACCCCAAGGACAAATAAAGGAGGTCTTATGTTGATCCTCGGGAACAGTGTTGATTTGATTATACCTGGAGAAACCATCCATGAGAGAGAAGATTTCACTTCTGGCGCAATCATCGACAATCTGATCGACGAAGGGGGTAGGAAAATTGTCTTTGGGACAAGCTTTGTTGATATCCCTATAATCAACGCATACACGAATGGTGCCTTGTTTCTTGTCAATCGCGACAAGATTGGAAACCCAGTCTATGAGAGCCACCAGATAAATAAAGATGGATTTAAGAAGTTTCTCGACTTCGAGCTTGATAGTAGCCACTTTACGTGGGTGAACTCGATGAAGGCGTTGCTAGATGGGTTTAGCATCGGGGTACATCTTTATCTCATGTATCACAATCTCAGGGTCGATACCCGACATTTCTTCGTAACTCCAAGCGAAGATATCATGAAATTCTTTGAATAAGGATGTGTATGTGACAATTTCGTCAGAAGAACACGAAGCTCCAATATGGACATTTTCGACAATCCCAGGTTTGATGGATATGTCAAGGGGAATAGTGGGCAAGATATTGCTTAAGTTCCCTTCAGAAAACACATCGTGTGCAAATTCGGGAACGGTCGAGATGACGACAACGGTCGACGGGGTCAAAATCTGTTGGTAGTTCTCAAGGGTATGTTTCTCCAGAAAGAGGATGGAACGATGATGCCCATCGTCCCAAGGGGTGTCCTCCATGATGGACATGATCATCTCATCAGTGGGAAAAATAAAACGAAAAGGATCGAAAGACAACTCTCCAAGAGAGGGGGAAGAAAGTGTTGCTGATTGAATGGCCTGATAAGAAGATTCGACTGGACTTAACGGCATTTCTTCGCCATAACGAAGATGATCTCCAAGGTCAGGTATTATCCAGGGGTCGTGAGATGCAGGAAGTTTGTGAGGTAAAGTGGATATCATGTTGATGGAAGCAACAAACGAGCGTGGAACATCGGGCTGTGGAATGGGGAAAGTACCCATTAACGAAGAGTCCTTGAGAAGGCCTACACCAACGTTCTCATAACCCGGTGGGGTTTTAGCGATAAATGGTACATTTCCAGTACGAGTATCAGAATTGAATAAGGATAGTTGGTCAACGGTGACAACCTTACCTTGATGTGGGAAACGTACCACACGAAAAAGGGTTGACACAATTGCGCGCATGGAATCGATCCAGCTGCGGCCAAGCAGAAGATTATAATCAAGGGGAGCGTCAAAGACTTCCACTTCAACTTGGACTGTCTTTCCTTCTAACATGATGGGAAATGAAGAAAGGACACCGTAGGGCTTAAAATCAGAGCCGTTGAAGGCTTTAAGAGTGTTTTGGGATTCATTCAAAGAAGGAGAGCCAATGGCTTTCCAGCAAGCAAGAGACATGACACACGTTGAGGCACCCTCGTCAATGACGGTTCGACAAATGTTTTTGTCAGAGACAACCACTTGGATCTGGAACGCAAGTTGAGGGGGTAACCTTGGAATGTGATCTTCCAAGTCAAATATTATTAAATTCGTATCCGTTGGATCGATTCCACCGATAGCTTTCAACAGTGCCTTCCGTTCTGTGGGACAAGTTTGAAGGACTTCAAGGGCTGACATCGTAGAAGGTGCTTGGGCCAGATCTTCAATAATGTTGCAGTTCTGGGCCACACGAGCATGAGGATTGAAAGTTGATTTTCGAACGACGCCCTTTGGGGGGGGGGTCATAGAACGATGTCGAGGCTTGTTCGTTCGAGATGAAGAGGACCGTTGGTAGGTGGAGTCGCAGGAGAGGGTTGTGACAAGGAAGGCGGTAGATCATCAACCTTCTCTTTAGAGGGAGAATAATCTTTGGCATGAGTAGTGAGTGCAACATTTCTCTGCTTAGAATCACCATTACACATCAAAACATATGATGTAGTAGAAGAGGAGGGTTGGTCATGAATGACCAACTGAGCCTGTTGTTGAGACGGGAAGGGTTGGGACAAAACGGTCGGTGCAGGTGGTTTTGGAGCTCCTTGAAGGAACTTGGTGACCTCGGTGCATCATGGACAACCCATCATGTAGTGATCATCACCACAGATAACGCAATGGTATCAAGGTTTGCGCTTATCCCGATCATCAACAGGGGTAGTTTTGGTTTTCTCTGCTTGATTATTTTTTCCCTCCTTATTCTTACCTCTCCCCTTTTTAGATTTGTTTTTACCGACTAGGGTAGATTGAACTGCATTTACATCACAAGTCTTGCCAGTGGGAGGGGCAGGAGACAGAGCATTGTGAACATTAGAAGAAGCAGGTTTGGGGTTTGTGCTTGAGGTGGAATGTGGTTGGGCCTGGGAAGAGCCAATCACACCATCAGCGACATGTGAGGTAGCTGGAGTAGTTGAAGTGCTGGAAGTAGAAGGACGAGGTAAGTCAGGTAGTAAATCGTAAAGGGTTCCCATTTGTGAATAAACGAGGTCAAGATATTGAGCATGAATGATATCCTTCTCTTCCATGACTACTCCACCCATGGAAATGTTATGACCGATGTCGTTCACAAATGATTTTGTGAACCATTCTGCCAATAACTGATCGGGGAGTTCGAGTTTAATGAGACGGCGTCTCTGTCGCCACTCATGAATGTGATCGGATATATGAGTGGCCTTGTTATGTTTGAAGGAATTCAAAATATTGGTCCACGTGTCATAATGGATCGGTAACTGGTAATGTGTGAGGAAAGCCATAGCTAGGGTGTTGAAGTCAGAGAAGAAACCTCGTGGCAATTCAATATACCACTTTGTAGCAGAACCTGTGAGGGTTCATTGAAAAAGACGTAAATGAATAGAGTCGTCCATCAACGAGTTGGATGAACACCATAGGTGAAAAGTCATAAAGTGATTGTTTGGGTCCTCTCTCGCTTTGTCGTTGAATTTGGGAATGTCCAATGGTAGCTGGGCGAGGATGGCAGGCCATTGGGGAGAGTGACGAATTGGATCATTTAAAATCCTTGACAAGTCTGGAAGATCCAAAGTGGCTATAAAGGGTAACTGTCGATTCACCTGTAGGTACTGGTGGCTTTGGGGAGGAAGCCCTGTCGGCAAACTAGTAGGACCATAAACAGTCTACATATAATGTGAAGACCAAGGCAGATTCGGTGGTTGTTGAAGAGGATAGTAACTCATAGGATTGTACCCTAGAACAGTGGCTCGAGTTTGAGCATTCGCCTCCCAAATGGGATTGAACGAGCCTAGATATGGTTGGCCCACACTAGGGGGTATTATAGATGCAGCTGGAAACTGTTGCCCCACAGTCGATTGAGTAGGATGTTGTATCAACTAATTCCAATACTGGGCCAAGGACAGAGGTATGTTTTTCCCATAAGGAGGGGTCGGTCTTCCCATCGAAGGTGGTGTTCCGATTGGGGGTTGTGTTCCAATTGGGATTTGTGTGCCAAATGGAATTTTCCCACTGAAAGGGGGTTGAGTCAGACCACCTTGGTGAAATTGTCCACCAACCAGAATCTGGTAATTTGGAGTGAATGACGGAAGAGCGCCACTAGGATAAAGACTGCCAGTAGAAGATGAAGAAGGTCCTCCAAAAGGAAATTTAGGGAGTGTTGTAATAAAACGGGGAAGAGAGTGCCCAGAAGAAGAAGGACCACCAGGAGAGTCGGATGGGGTTTGCGTAGGAGTGTGAATGGAAGCATTCAATGCATGGTATCCGGGTGGTAGTGTCGGAGTGACCTTGGGCGTGCACGGTGTGTTGATGGGATCAAGACTAACCGCAGTAAATCCAGTTGGAACACTCGTAGTATCTGTGAGATGGGCCATTTCGGCAGGGACAGTAAAGTGATAAGCAGTAGTCAACAGCACTGTCTCTAGACTAGAGATTTCAGAAATCACACATGGATTGATTTCAGAAATCACAGGTGAACCAGGACCAAAAAGGTCCCGGCGGAAAACACCTGTAGACCAAAAAAGATCTTGGCATTCTATGCCTGGAAAGGGTCCAACTGGTGACCCAGAAGACGTAACAACTAATTCTCCGGAAGAGTTCAGTCGCATAAACGGTCGCTCAGAATCAGGGTGAATTCTAAAGTCCTCTCGAGTATTTGTAATGAAAAAATGTTCTAGAGAGTCAGTGCATTCCACTTGTGGCGTGGTAACAACTGTGACTTCACTTTGCCAAGGAGAGCCCTTAGGTGTACTTGTAGGCAAGGGTTCAAAACCTTCTAGATGATCTGGAGATAAACCCTACATTCTACATGAATGACGTGGAGGAGCTATTGTAAACGAGTGACAAACTTCACAAAGAAAATCTTATGGTCACATTTGAGAAACAAACAACATGCGCTAGTAAACAAAATATAGGAAGCAATACCAAGCAAACAAGACCTTCTAATTCCAAAGTCACTAGTTGGTGATGAAATCCAACGTCGCAACAACGAGATGAGAAGGGGCTAGGCTAGGGTGGAAAAGTTACGCTGACGACCTTCTTAACGGACTTGCACCCTAGTGCAATATCCCACGCATAATTGTGGGTATACCCTCTAAGGAGCCCGAGTGAGTTTGCTCAACGTCAATTCCATGTACCGTGAAGACTTTCCCCTTCACAGTCACCTCGTGTAAGAACCTAGAAACATAGGCTACTAAGGTCACCACCAACAACAATAAAGCCTGGGGGGATAGTCGACAGTCCGATCCACACGCAAGGGCAGGGTATCTAGCTCGAAATCAACTCAAAAGGATTCCACTCATCATTTTGGGTATACCTATGAGTGATCCCCATAATACGTGCAATCTCTACACTGATATCAACAAAGCAGGGTGAGTAACTCATCCAATATCAATGCGACCTCGTGTTTGACCCTTGTGTGAGAAGGGCTTCCCAGGACAAGATGTTGCAAATGGAATTTAACACTCCCTAACACAAGATGCTATTGTGTGTTTTGTGCTTTTGGAGAGTGTATCTCTCTTCCCACTCCAAAGCACTAGCCTAGCTAAATGTTGGTGTAATAGAGCCCTAGAAAAGAGTTACTAGATAAATTTTACAATTGTGCAGTGTTATTAAGAGCTGTTGTTTACTCAAAGGAAATGGAGATGAAACTTATGTTGTATGACTCTGACCCAACGATGCATGGATGAGAATGAAAAATATATCAATTTTTGTTCAATGAATCCTATGTATGGGAGGGAGAGAGAAGTTTTCCGGATCAAACTTTGAACTACAAAACACAATTTTCTTTAAAATGCAAATGCAACAAATCACGCATCAATAACAAGTCTCTATTGTTTCGTTTTCAATAATTTCAACAATTGATTTTCAATGTTTTCAAAAACGAAAATGATTTTTGAAAGAAAAAAAATTGTTCACTTTTCAAAAAGGACCTACACTATGATAGTGAGAGTACAGAAAATAAAAAACCAATGAACAAGCAATGACAAAAACCCAAACCACTCTTTTAATGAAAACAAAAATAAGAAGCAAACTAATATAGTCTTTTCAGTCGCAGAAGAAAAGTGATCTTTCAAACAATAAGCAAATGATAAAGACAAAGAAACTCAACTTTCAACCGATCGTTGGTCCTTAACCAAATGACTACACTCAGATTCCGAATCAGAGAGTATAGCTATGCCAAGAAAAGTCAAGAAACGAAAGTCAAGATAGAAATGACAAGAAGAGCCTTTGAAATCCTAAGATTGTTCATGCATGAAAACAAAGACAAGAAAGACATCAATCAATGGTCCAAGAAACTCTTATGAGGCACCTAGACTGATCTAGGAAGTTGAAGATGCCAACACTCAAATCCAAAAGTTTGAAAAAATGAGTTCGCAGGCTGGCAATATTACACAGTGCAAGAATTGGTGATTCTCGCAGGTGACCCTTGAGCAGAGTGTGAGAACCTCACACTGAACCTAAAGGTAGGATGCGAACTCTATAGATTCTCGTAGGATACTGTGAAGTACAGTGCAAGAATGTCTGAACTTAGTCAATTTTTTGGAAAATGACATAAAATTTGAAGAGGCCTCTGGACCCAGAAGGTCTATCAGGGTATCCTAAAGACTCAAAGATTGATACGAATGGAGAAATGTAAAACAAGAGCAAATGGCTATAGAAAAATACCAAAAACCACAAGAAAACGGGTTATAATCCCCAGTGGAGTCGCCAATTTCTTTATTAGACTAATCGGTAGGTGCGGACACTAACAGATCTCCCTAGATCCACCTGGATCTAGAACAAAACAGAACAGGACATGACTCTTTCCCTAAGTTTTGACCATTGAATAAGTAGTAGGAAGGAACAAGTAACATACCTTAATATCGCTTCCTAGGGTCTTTGTTGCTCCCACTTCGCTCTGGTGCTCTTGTGAGGTCAAGACCAAGACAACACAAACCAACCAAAGTGAAGATAGCTAAATATATTCAACTGTCAACTTATGTGTATGATCAAGGAATTACACAATAAAGTTAGAATAGCTTTATGGGAAAGGGACATGCCACTGTATCATATTAATTGAAAGTAAAGATTACAACCTGATCGCCTTGATGTCACAAGCTTCCTTTTGATGGCTCTTGGCTCCAACACACACACTTGCTCAATCCTTGCGTGAAGAAGATCAAAACCTCTTGATAGACTTGTTAGAGTCTCCAAGCTAATGTTCAAGCTAGGTCCTTCACACAATTCTTTCACCAATTCTCCAATGAATCTTGCTTAACCTTTTCCATGAGAATTACCTCAATATATAGGAGAGAATGAGATAGTTACTTGGATAAGAATGATCCCACAATATCAGGGAATCTAGTACAAGGATAACCATTCGAATGCCAACCCATTCTTCTAGAAGATTCCCTTCTAGAAACATCGAGAATTAATCTTTTTCCATGCTTTAGGAAGAGTTCGCACCCTGGCTATTTAACACAGTGTGAGAAGTTCACACCCTAGCTTAAGGCAACCTACAAGAATGGGTCATTCTCACACCCAAATATATTAGCAGCCTGCGAACCTTCTTCAAAAGTGAGTTTTCTAGGAAGAGATGAAAGTAACTTTTCTCAGGAGAAAGTTCTTATGAATATCTTAAGTACACCATCATTAATACACCATCATGATGACCAAAATCATGGGTAACAGTTCCCTGCCCCATATTCTCATTAACTCTTGCGGATGGCCTTCCAACTACCAGCCTGACTGGTAATTCATTTCTGGTTGAGAGGACTGTTGAGCAATTACACCTAGTAGGTACTGGTTTGGTGAGTGTCATCTCAACTATTATTGATTTCCCCTCACCATCTCTCTTATAGCATCCATGGTCTATCTTGGAAAACTTTCCCCCTTTCAGCAGTTGTTCCACACATATCAAATTTCTATTAATAACAGAAAAAATCATACATAGACCCTTTTATACAAAGGCTCATCAAATCAAACATTCGCACATATTTAGTCTGCCATAGTCTCTTGGACAATTATAGTTATATTTACAAACTGAGGGAAAAAATGGTATTACAATTTCCTCCCCCTTAAAGAAACACCATCCTTGATGTTATATCTATCGATGTGCTCTATATGTATAGAAGTAAACAAAATTGGATATGCATGTCTCATGGAATCCTCCATTTCCCATGTAGCCTCATAGGGGCCAAAGTGTTTCAATTGCACCTTGAACTATGAAATATTTTTTTTTCTGAGTAGAGTTTCCTTCATGTCTATTATGCATTGAGGTTTTGGAAGGAATTCTCCCTTAGGTTCCACCTGAATCACAAAATATTCAATAATATGATTAGAATGATGTACATATTTTTTTAATAAATAAACATGGAAAAAATTATGTTCTTTCACTGTGGGAGGGAGTGCTACTCGATAGGATATTGGTCCCACTCTATCCAAAACTTCAAAGGGTCCACAATACCGAGGTGCCAACTTGGCACAAGCTCCCATCCTCAAAAATATTTTCCTGGGTCTAACTCAGAGATACACATGATCCCCTACTTTGAACTCTCTAGGA
The DNA here is from genome assembly GCA_009831015.1 of Picea engelmannii. Classification (NCBI taxonomy): domain Eukaryota; kingdom Viridiplantae; phylum Streptophyta; class Pinopsida; order Pinales; family Pinaceae; genus Picea; species Picea engelmannii. The sequence continues at coordinate 109,146 of ML795443.1, forward strand.
TTCCTTTTTAGGTCTTCATAGCCCTTTTTTCTATCCTAGGATATCTTCAGATTTTTCCTGATCTGAATCACTTTCTCTTTCATTTCCTTTATCATATCTAGCTCGATTGTAACTCTTTCGATTGGGTTGTTCCAGTTGATTGGAATGTTGCATTGCCTTCCATAGAGGGCTTCAAGATGGCTCATTTTTTATGACTCTTGATAACCATTGTTGTAAGAAAAGTATACCAGTGGTCAGTAGTCCTCCCACTTCTTGGGTTGATGCATTACATGCATCCTCAACATGTCTTATAATACTTGGTTCACCCTCTCTATTTTCCCATCAGTTTGAAGGTGATATGTTGTACTAAAGAGAAATTTAGTTTCAAAACTGACAAATAGAGATTTCCAAAAGTTTGAAGTAAACTTTGTATCTCTGTCAGATGTTATTTCCCTAGGAATGCTATGTAGTCTGAATATCTCTTTCACGAATATGTTGGCAATATATATTTCCTTACAAGTTGACTTGATGGGTATGAAGTGAACAAATTTGATTAGTTTTTCCACAACCACCATGATGGCATCCTTCTTTTTGGTTAATCTTGGTAATCCTGTGATGAAATCCATGGAGATGGTTTCCCATTTCCATTTGGGAATTGATAAGGGATGAAACATCCCTGCTAGGTGTAGTGGCCATATAATTAACATCAATTAATTCTACAACATAATAGTAAAATTCAATAATTTCTTTATATGAGCACATTCACATATAAATTTATCAACACATAATAAAATTTTATAGCAAAATAAAACAAATACACAATTTAAATTACCAGGGTCTGATGCTAAACCTCTGTTTGTTCACTTGCCTTGTTGACCGATGTTGCACTGTGTAAACACTGCCCAAAACCTAGTTCCACCATGCCAACTAGGTAACTTCCTAGCTCCAGGATATCATATGGATATCCTGGCCCCCGTGCCCAAAACCTCCAGCAAATCGATGCCTGTACTGATCCTGTACTGATCCAATATGACTCCAAAACTCAACTCCTCTCTACAAATCCCAGAGAGCCCCAAAAATCAATCCCCCATTCTCCCGTAGAATCCCCCTCCCGTCAACCTCCTTCCCTTCCATATTCCTCCTTCATCGAATCCCCCCTCATTTACTTCCCTACCTAACCCATTTATTACCTTATCTTATCCTTTCATCGTTAATGCCCATTATCCCCTTTATTTATTATTTTATCCTATATTTAATGTCTTACCCCTTTGAATTAATATCTTATCCCTTTCCGTGTACCTAACTCTTTTTTTTTTTTTAATTTAAACAATATAACTTATTATCCCTTTTAAATTCAATACCCAAGTTATTGAATATAATAGGTAGTTAATTAATTAATTAATTAATTAATCAAAATTATAACCTTTAATTAATTAATAAATATTTAATTAGTATCTTTATACCAATCTTGTTTAATTAATGCCATGTTAAGACAATTAATCCCCTAATTAATTTTTACTTAATAAACCTTAACATTTATTCAATTAGGGTTGTTACATACACCCACCCTTCAGGAAACTTCATCTCGAAGTTAAGGTATCTTATGGTACAAAGGAAAAGAAACATGGTTCACACATTCATAACAAGTAACCAACATTATCAGTAAGTAAGTCAAGAAAACTCATACATACTAGTGTATATGTACAAGAAATGCATCTGTAGCTAGTACATGCAAATCTCGTGCATGTACTAATAATCAAAATCGTCATCCTTTAGTAATTTATGTATGCATCCAATCCAGTCAGCAAGACTAGTCTTTTATAAAAGACAACAAACCAATCAATTGTTTGAGAAATCCTTTAATTACTATTATCTGGTTCAACAATGTTATTTTAAACAACTGTGGT
>ML795443.1:135197-148759 GCA_009831015.1 Picea engelmannii
TGGAGGTTGCCCCCTCGAAGAGGCCTGTGAACATTGCTATCTGATTCAAAGTGTTATTTATGTTGCTATTTTGTATATCATTTCTGTGTATTGTGAAGATTATGCTGGATATTTTACTGTTATTCTGTCATTTCTAGCATTTCATTTCTGTTCTGCATATTTTATATATCTGGTATCTTGCACAAGCCTACATTAGATTAGTTGTAGGGCTTTGGAATAGGTGTGAAAGATAACTTTCCAAAGTTGCAAACAAACATAGAATCTTGAGTTAGGGAGAAGTTAAATCCACTTATTACATTTTGTCCTGGGAAGCCCTTCTAACACAAGGGTCAATCACGAGGTCGCATTGAGATTGGCAGAGTTACTCACCCTTCTTTGTTGGTCTTGGTGTAGAGGTTGCGGGTATTATGGGGGTCACTTGAGAGGTATACCCACAATGATGAGTGGAAGCCTTTCGAGTTGATTTCGGGCTAGATACCTTGCCCTTGCACGTGGATCAGACTGTCTACTGTTTCCCCAGGCATCATTATAGTAATTGGTAACCTTAGTGGCCTATCTCTCTAGGTTATTTACATGAGGTGATTATGGAGGGTCAAGTCTTCACGATACCTAGAATCGACGTTGGCCAAACTCACTCGGGCTCCTTGGAGGGTATACCCATGATTATGTGTGGGAGCTTGCACCAGGGTGTAAGTCCATTAAGTAGGTCATTAACGTAACTTTTCCACCCGCTCTATCTCAACCCTTTCTTACATTGTTCCCGTGACGTTGGATTTCATCACCAACTAGTGTGTTCATTGCGAGAAGGTTTTGTTTGTTTGCTTGCTTCCTAGATTTTTAGCGTGTGTTGTTTGTTTTCCCTAGCAGACTCTAGGTTGGATTTATTTAAGGGCCTCAGTTCCTGGAATGACTAATGAAGGAACCCCTGCTCCAGGGGAACCTTTTATTTTTCCTTCCTATGGAAGCATCGGTCCTCCTCACATCGCTACTTTGAGCCTTCCAGGTCTCACTATTGGATTGTCGGTGTGTTTGTTTTCCACTCAGGTAATCCTGAATGCAGTTAGTGCTTCAGTCACAAGAACTTCCCCCCAAGAGCATCAACCTCATGTTGATCCTTCACCTTCTTCACCAGTAAGTTCTTCTTTGCCTTCTTCGCTTGCAAGGTCTCCTTCAATTTCATCTTCTTCGTCAAGTGAAAGTTCTGAAGCTAGTAACCTGGTGAATAAGAAGAAGAAGAAAAGGAAGATTAAAAAGAAGAAAGATAAACAAGGGTCAAAACCTCCAACCACTGTCAAACATGTTGGAAAACAACCAGTTACTGTTAATCGTGTTGGGAGTGTTGATGATGTCAAGATCGCCCAAACAACTCGTAAGCCCAAGTACCCTTGCAGGCTTTGTAAGGGTATCCATCTTCTTAAGGATTTCCCTGGTCTACCCAAGGTTATAGAAGTATGGTCTACACATCCTCGCCAACCCATGTCGTCAGCCTCTGAACAACATGTTGATGACTTCCCGTTGACTAGTCATGATATAGTTGGGAAGAAGAAAAGTAGAGCCAAGTTCCTATGTATGTTATGCAAAGGGAGTCATCTAACTCATATTTGTCCTCATATGGAAGAAGCCTCGAAATTACTGTAAGACATGATTGTTTCACAACCTCAACTTCTAGTTGCTTATCATAAGCTTTCTCTCAACCCTCCAATAGTTGATGGAATGATCACTCTAGTCCCTTCACTAGTTAATTTGGTTGATCATGTCGTCAATCTAGTCATGTCCTTAGTTGAACTAGTTGACAAAGTGGTTGATCCGATACCATCCTCGGTCAATCTCGTTCTCCCCTCAGAGAGAGAAACTAAAGAGGTTGATCCGATCCCATCCGAGGTTGATCCCACTCTCCCATTAGAGAGTGTCACCTAAGTGGTCGATCCGTTTACACCTATCGACCCCATTCTCCCCTTGGAGAATAAAACCCAAGTGGTCGATCTGATCTCATCATCGGTCGATCCTACTCTCCCACTAGAGAGTAAACCCGATACTGCCCATGTTTTTCTTGTTGATACAGACTCTGTCGTGTCAAGGGGTATTCCTCCTTCTCCCGTCAAACTCCCTCCAAGTAATGAGGCCATCCGTTTTGATTGGAGTGTGCTAACTGGACCTCGTCTTCCCTCTCACATTCCTTTCCATATTACAGTACAGGTTTGTGGTCGATACGTTCCTCAAACACTGATAGATGAAGGTTCATCTATTAGTATTTTGTCCTCTATTGCTTGGAAATCTTTGGGTTGTCCTCCACTTGCGCCGGTTACGTAGAATCTGTTAGATTTTAACATAAGAACTAGTCAAACTTTAGGGACCCTTCCTCAGTTTCCTGTAACTTTGGGAGGGAAAACTATCTTTATTGACGTCATGGTAGTCCAAGACCCCTTGGATTTCTCTTTACTCCTTGGGTGAGATCATGTCTATGCCATGAAAGCTATTTTATCTACTCTTTTTCATGTGATATCTTTCCCTCACGATGGATGGGTTATGACTGTTGGTCAACTTTCATTCATTGACCCTGCCTGGATTGCCTCCCTGAATGGTTCTTATATGCAGACAATATCAACCCTACCACAGGTCAATTATGTGGCGTTGTCGCCCATGGCTTCAACTTCTGATGACTTAGATCCAGTAGTTTACATGGTGATCTATTCGATAGGGTTGTTAGAGCCTGATCTATTTACTCCTATCTCGACCCTTGACATGGTTTCCTTCCAGAGTGTGTTTCTTCTGTCAAATGAAGACCTCTTGGAAGACATGACCGAGTTTTGTCCCTTGACATGGTCTCCTTCTGGAGCATTGTCCTCTTGGAATCCATGGTCAAAGAGATTCTAAGGATAGTTTCTGCGTCTCTGAGGCAACCTCGTTAAAAAATGAAACAAAGGTCTATGAGCATAGTTTTTTTATTTCAATCTCATTAAAAAATGAAACCACTTATGAGGATAGTTTTTGCGTCTCTGTAGAAACCTCGTTAAAAAATGAAACAAAGGTTATGAGCATAATTCTTGTTTCTATGTCAATCTCGTTAAAAAATGAAATAGTTTTCCCCCTCTCTATTTGAGTCAAGTCCTTTGTCTAGTATTTGAAGCTTCATTTCATTCCCCTTTGCAGTTGGATGAAATGAAGCTTGGGGGGAAATACTTCCAGCCTCTGGACTTCATGCTGAAGTAGAACTGTTAGTTTCTTAAGCTGGGGGCTAAGTACCAACCATCCATGTGTTATGCGTTGGGAAGTTGCAAGCATAGTTTTATATGGTTCAAGCTTGTGTAAAAATGAAACCACTTACCTCAAGAATAGTTTCCTCTGGTTCAAGCTTGCGTAAAATGAAACTAGGTCCAAGCATAGTTTTTGTTTAGTTTTTAATCTTGTGTAAAAACAAAATCTATCCCAAGCATAGTTTTGTTTTGTTTTAAAGCTTGCGTAAAAATGAAAACAATCCCGAGCTTAGTATTTGTTCTTTCTCATGCTCGTAAATACATGAGAATAAGTTACCGAGCTGAGTATTTGTTCTTTTTCATGCTCGTAAATACATGAGAACTAGTTACTGATCTTAGTCTTTGTTCCTTCTCGTGCTCGTAAATCAATGAGAATGTAACTGAATATACTTTTATCACTTTTTTCGGACTCGTAAAGGTTATATGAAAAAGGAACCCCCTGGAGTTCCCTTTAAGCTCTTTTCAGACTCTCTAAACATGAAAAGATTGTTGAGCGACCTTGTTCTTTTCATGCTCGTTAAAGCATTTGAAGAAAACGTCTGTTGAGTGATATTTTATCTCTTTTTCGGTCTCATTAGACTATTTTACGAAAAAGGAACTGAGAGAGTTCTCTTTTGAGTGTTTTTCAGACTCTATAATCATGAAAAACCTTGGAGTTTTCTATATTTGGACTCGTTAAACAAACATCGAAAGGCCCATATGGGACCAAACCACTCCTTCCTAGGGTTCGTTAAACATACTATGAAGGACTCATCCGAAGGATGAGCTTAAATTGAAAAGCATATGTTATCCTCCTCAATATTGCATAAAAATAAAGAGGTACTCACCAGAAATGGTGGGGGAAAAATTGGGAAAGAAATGTGTCTAAACCTATATTCCATGAAAGAGTCACTTTTGAACATGACACCCTTTCACTCGCCTTGTGTCTAGGTTGGAAAATCCACTTGTCTCCTGATCATACTCCTTTATAAGATTACAAATTTGTCTGTGATCCCTGTTGTTGAGTCATTATTTTCCAAGACAGTTGTTGTGTCATCAATATGTTCAAAAAGATGTCCAACCTGAAAAGCCTTATATTGCATCAGCCATTTTTGTAGTCTTTAAGCCTTCTATTACGTCGGCCATCCCTGAGTCAGTCCTGAATCACTTTTTACTCTGATCTACATCAAATCTTGTTACCTGTTTCGTGTCATTTATGTGGGATACATTAAGGCCCTCCTATGACGAGTCTTTTCCTGTCAACTTCAATTCATTATCCAGGAATTAGACTTAGAAAACAATTGGTACCTTGGAACTTGCATGCCTCAATGGCAGGTTTCCTCGCTTTCGACAATGGGTTTTCATTATCGACCCCTGATCGAGAGATTTCGCCGAGTGTTCGACTTCAACTCATTAATTCACATTCGTTGGATTGTACTAGTGTACCTTGGGATTCATTGACATTAATGGTGATTTCCCTCACACTTGTTAATGGTATACACTAATGACTGGTAATCAAGTGGTTTCTACCATGTTCGACTTTGACACATGTATTCGCATGGTTAGATTTGTACTATAGAGTGGTGGAGATGAAGACCTTGGATCTTTTCTGACAGATTCAGGTTGCATTGGAGTATATTCAGTTTGTACTGTTGCATAGATCCACATTGTATGTTTGGTGGCTATGTTCAAATTTGAGTCTTTAACACATATATCCACAGTGTATTTTTGGTGGCTATGTTCAAATTTGAGTCATATCGACATGGATCCACAGTGTATGTTTGGTGGCCATGACTTTTCTTACTCGACATGGATCTTCGCATGTCGGAATTTATGCTTTGAGTCATTTGTATTCTGAGTATGGGAATTCCTACCTCAGTGATGATATATTATTGTACTGTATTTTCTTGTTTGTTGGCAGGTTTTCGACCGACTGTTTCTTGTTCCCTACACACACTCGACAAAGTATTTCAGCTATCACTCTATTCTAACTTCATACTTTGGGGGGCTCTCTGTTACAAATTATTTTCATCATCCCTATGACCATTAATGATGTAAACATATCTGTTTCCTTCAGAGGGGTCAGTGGCCTGAGTTCCTGAAGAGAGAAGGGGGAAGAACTTTTCCTGAGAAAAGAAGTTGCATTTTCCCTTGTAAAAACCCTGTAAAAAAGGAAGTTCATAGGTTTCTATATAGGCAGGGTGTGAGAATGCTTGATTCTCGCAGGTTTCACCATAGCTAGGGTGTGAGATGTTCGCAGGTTTCTCTATAGGTAGGGTGTGAGAATGCCTACACATGGGAAAAACAAGCATTTTCTCGAATCTTCTAGAAGGAGAAACTTCTATGGTGAGGTGGCATCTGAATGGTTTGGATATTACTTGCTTTCATGAGAGGAGTTCTCATGGAGAAAGTTAGCTTTGGTTAGCATTGGAGCCTTTGGGATTAGCTTGGATTGGATTGAGTTTTGGAGATTTTTAGCTTGGCTAGATGAGCCACTTTGTCAAGATAGATTGTGAATATTTTATGATCTGTGCTCTCAGAATTCTTGGAGTGAAAGTGTGTGGGGAATAAAGGACAGTTGGAAGGGACCTTACGACATCAAGGCTATGGTTGTAATCTCTCTTTCACATTTAATATGATAAAGTAATATGATTGTTTCCTATACAGCTTGTTGTTTTTTATTATATGATTCCTTGATCACATACATAGGTTTATATTGAGTTTATGCTATTGCTATCACTTTGGTTGGTTGCGTTCTTTTGCAGGATCATCATTGTATGAGAATTGAAATGGAGCTAGGATAGAGATGGTGAGAGGAAGCGACATTTAAATGATATGTCACCCATTCCTCTTTGGTTAGTAAATTTAATATTTAAAACTTAAGGAAAGAGTCATGTTCTGGTGTGTTTTGTTCTAGATCTAGGTGGATCTAGGGAGATCAATTAGTGTCCACACCTACCAATTTGTCTGATAACAGAGGTGCACAAGAAAAAGGATCTAGGCCGTCAGATCTAGCACCAAGGACCGATAGCCATCGGATCTAGAAGGAGGTGCGAGGGGTTTAATCCTCATAAAAATAGAGGGAAGAGGACTCGTCAAGTCTTGAAAGCATCGGGGCCATTCATTTTGGAGGACAGGTGTCAAAGATCCAAGTCCTTTTCGGTGTTTCGGACAACGGGATTTTGAGGAGAAGGAGTTGTGAGACAAGAAGTCCCAGCTCACAAAATTGTGAAAGCATCAGGACCGTTCATCAAGGGGACACATGGTGAGTGGGAAAGGTTCGGGGGAACCTCCAAAAGGTTCTCTCAAGGGGTAGTATTTCGGCATTTTGGGACTCGGGAGGTTGAAGGAACAAGAACCGTCTGCAGCCGAAATTGTGAAATTGTAAATTCTGAAATCCCGAAAAGTGGATCATGGTCACGGGTACATTTTGGCATTTTAGGACCCAGGAGTTGGAAGGACAAGGAGCCTAGGAGAGATCCAATGTAGGAGTCCCAAAAACCTGAAACACAAAATGTGTATTGGTTTAGAACAAAGAAGAGTGTTGAAAGCTGAGTGCGTGAATAGGTTTTCTCAAGGCCTGTGCCAGAGGACAAAGGGACCTGTGGATTCGTTCAAAGGGTTCCTGTAACACCTTGTTTCCCCCAAATTTGTAATTAATCCTAATACATGAATTACCATGCTAAAGCATGATGAAAATGTGAATGTATGATGTGAATGGACCTTATGAAGAAGGTCGATGAATGTAAATAACATTACAAATTTATATTGCAGGACAACTGAGAGGGGATGTGTAGAAAAATAGACCACGATGGCAGTGGAAGGCACCTGGAAAGGGGAATAAGGCATGAGGTGAACCACCCATTCATAGAGCCATCAGGCCTAATCAAACGCAAGGGGAATCACACCACACGCAACCTCACAAGAGGATAAGGCATGAGGTAGAAGCGATTTGAAGGAGGCAGACGCGAGGGGAACTCGGGCATTTACGCAGAGTGAGTGATAGCAGAGAGGAAGGATTGCAACCTTCGCTCCTGGTCACTGGCAGGTAGAGAGACATAGTCTCAGAGCATCATGGTCTCAGCTCGGGGGTGGCTAGTGGTAAATCCATTGGGAGTCTCTACGCCTACGGTTGGGTGGAAACAAGCACCCCTCTCAACAGTTGCACCCACTTCTGGTGTTATTTCTGATAAGTGTTTTATGTATTGCATCTTGAAATTCATATACTGATATATATGCTCATAGAACTGTGAAATTGTGAACGATTTTAGTGTAAGAATGTCTGTGCAGTGTTTTGATAAGAATTAATAGATATATGCTTATAACAGAGGAAACCATGCATGACTTACATTGATAAATGAATCTAATTATGCCTAGGTTGAACTAAATTAGGCTTCCAGCGCGTTCTCGGGAAGCTATTTAACCTTATATGTCTTTGGGAATGCCCCGGTATAAATCTCTTCATAGAGATTCCCTCCTTGGAAAGGCTTACCAAGAACCTGGAAAAAGGACGTGAAGGTGCAAGTCTTAATAACCCTGTGCGAGGAGGAATGACCCTCTTAAGATTTCGAAGTAGCAGCGTAAGAATAAGTAACGAATCGATGGATGAGATCCTGTTGGAAGACCCATGGTCATTCACGACCGTCAGATTGACGAAAGTAACAAGGGCATTACATACCTTGCCCCTTTTTCTCTCTATCTTCATAAATAGCGATGAAATCGGGATCGTAGATCCCCCCCCCCAAAGGTCCATGAGAACATTTGGACCATTGATCTTTCCACACCCATGAAGTAGTGGAAGAATGCGCGATGTGGGACAGATTTGAGCTGTTAGATCTTGAGCAGATACCCATCAGCCATCAGATTTGACAGAAGTTACGCGAGGGTTAAGCTCGTGAATAAAAGGAAAAATCTCGAATGGAGGGTTGGCTCATCGGAGTTTCACGTATCGGGAAATTGGAAGTCTCGATGACATGAGATCGAGAATCTCCATGGGAAATTACCCAGAAACGATCTGGACCATCCATTAGTGGAGACACGTGGTGGAGATTGAGGCATCGAGAGTCGGGATATCGGCATTCCCGTGGATAGGAGATCGGGTCAGTCCACCTTGAAAACCTCAGCACAAATCTGGGCTACCCATCTGAGAGAGGACGCGTGTCACGTGATCGTCCATTCTGAAGATCCGGGCACTAGACATTGGGATATCGGCATTCGGGAAATTGGAGTTCCTGAGGTCATGAAAGTCGGGACATCGAAAGTCTCGAAAACGCGAGGAGCAATCTAAACCGTCCATTCACTTGGGATGTGTGTCAGATATCTGAAGGGAGTCGGAGTTCGGCATTTCGTGAGTCCTAGGGACGAGGCATCCAGGACATCAGAAGTCAGGAAATCCTAAGAGTTAACCAGGATTGTCCATCAGAGGAGGACGCGCGGCAGCAATCGGAGCCGTCGGGGAAAGTCCCAATAGGAAGTCGTCTATCAGCATTTGGGTCATTGAGAAATCAGGAATCCCGGTGATAAGGTGTTTATGCAATTCGGAATCATGAAGTCTGGAACCCTGATGAGGAGGAAAGTGCCATTGCAAGCTAGTTGTCAGCATAGTGGAGAATAGGGATTCGAGGGATCGACAATCCCGTGGGCAAATGCATTTCATCATTTGAAACCCTGAATCCCCGATGGGTGGTATGACTGCGGTCATATAGAGGGAGGTCTTGTGGACCAAAAGGTCTAGCCCAGGGGACTAGTGGAAACTAACGTCCTATCAGGATATCGGGGATTCCGAGGACAAAATTTTTATGCATTTCAACATTGCGATGTTCGAAACCCCGATGGGAGACAAGGCTGCGGTCTGGTGGAATAATGGTCACGTGGGCTAGAGGTCTAGCCCAGAAAGCTAACAGAAATTGGAGCATGTCGGAATTTGAAGGATCGAGAATCTCGTGGGCCAATGTATTGCGGCACTTAAAAGCTCGAAACCCCAACGAGCAGTAAGATTGTGGTCATGGGGATAATGGTCGTATGGGCCAGGAGCCTAGCTAGGAGAGCTAGTGCATAAAGAGCACATCGAGATTCGAGGGATCGCAAATCCTGAGGATGAGTGTATTTCGACATTGAAAAGTCCGAAAACCTGATGAGGAGGTATGGCTATGGTCATATAGGTGGAAGGTCATGTGGACCATGAGCTTAGCCTGGAGAGCTAATAGGAATTGGAGCACATCGGTATTTTTCAGTCCAAAACCCCGAAAGAAGGACAAGGCTACTGTCTTATGAATTAACGGTCACATGGACCAGATCATAGCCAGGAGCGCTAACTCGTAAAGGGAGTGTATCGGTAAAATTTCCCATCAAATATCGGGAGTTCGAGAGGACAGGAAATTTTGTCGTCATGAATCACGAAACTATGAAACCCAAAGCTATCATCGAGGAAATGTGATAGGCGCATGAAGAAGAGGTCGTGACAAGGAAATAAAGACCTGTAGATCGGGATTGGCCTTTCACTACTACGAGCTTCGGGGATTCTCATTGTTGAGAAATCAATGAAAAATTTGATTGTAGGTAGTGGGTGTGTTACAAAGTGGTATCAGAGCATGGTTACAACACTTGGCCTGCTTGGGTTCAGGCACGAGCCGTGTTAGAATATGTTGTTATCTGAATTTCTCTTTAAGGAGAAGGACTGCAGAATGAAACTATAATTTGGAAATTTATATAACCCCTCTGTTAAAATGGTAACTACTCTCATAGGAGTAGGGGTGCACAGATCATTATTACTGATAAGATTTGAGTGCAAATGATAGAGGTAGAACAAATTGTGCTAGGAAGCTGCATGAGCCAGACAAGGACAATAACTGAGTTGTTTTGTTTTAGCGTAACGATGGCTACCTACTAAAGCAGGTAGAGTCTCTTGTGATTAAGATGGCTGGTTAGGTAACGATTAATAACCAAAGGAAGAACCCCTTCATGATTTGGGAAATCTGGTAAGGATGGGTAGGATCCTTAGAAAGTTATGACCACTGTATTATTAAGAGACTAAACCTTAAGCATACAATTCCTCATGATTGAGAGGACTGGTGAAAATACGTAGGGTCAGATTTACCTGACCTAAAATGGTTAGAATCGACCTTGAGGATAACCTGTTTGAGGAGTCCTTTGAGACTGTTGCTAATTCCCAAGAGCGACCCTTGTTGGTCGTTTCCATAAGGAGAGGGTAACACCCATATGAGTTAGGACTATGAGATTAGCCCTATAAGTAACTTAAAAATATTAGAAGGTATAGTAGGAGAAATCCTTCAAAAAAGAATGTTGAAGATTTGGATGGGATCTAGAGTCAAGATCCATTTAAAAAGAACCGAAACGTTTCAGGTTGTTCGATCTCAGGAAGTATCACACTGGTTAGTTGCGAGGAGATACCAGAATTTTGCAATTCCAGAGATCAAAGGATTCGATTTTCTCCATAATAGAAGTCTCGAAGTCGCGAAATGCGAAATCATGACATAATCACAACTGTCGGTTGGAGAGCCATTGGTGACCGTTAGACCTAATTAATCAGTGAAGAAGATAAGGTTGATAACCTCTCATCAATCATAAGCTCAGGAAGAATAATATTCGTTAGATTGGAATCAACGAGAGTTGTTGATCTAGAGCTTTGAGGTTTCATCTATGGGAAAATGGAAGTGTAGACTTCCCAAAGCTGTGCCAGGTAAATCACTGATTTGATCAGGTCCATTGATTTCCAGAGAGATCTGGACCATGGGATCCAGATTGTCGGGTCCGCATAAATTAGAAGTTGGGAAACAGTGGAGTGTTGTCCACGGATTCGCTGAAATACGGGGTCCTGACGCGTGTTTGAGAATTGACCCCAGATTCTGAATGAAGGGTCATGTAGATGAAAGAGCCAAGAAAACCTTAGCCTTGGTCTTTCAGGTTTTCGTATTTTGGAAGTCAGGGAAAACAAAATTTCTTGCAACGGGAATTCTGAAATCGTGAAATGCGAAGCGCCCTTTTTAAATTTGGATCGTGGTCACCGCCGGTGGTCACGTGAGGAGAGGGTGTAAGCCAGTATAATGAGTAGCGCATGAGTTTAATGCACCGATGAGCTTCCTATTAAGTAGCCTGATACTCATACCAGTAAGGTATGAATGATATATAAAATGTGCAAGTAATGCACATGTATGATGTAAGAGTATAAGTATACTAAAGGCCCAACATGATGGCCCTGATGAGTGAAACGTGAGGCAGGACTTACACTTGCCAAAATTGAATGAATACCATGGATTCATGGTTGACTCCATTCTGAGGAGACGTGAAGGATCTGTCTTGAAGGTTAGCTTAAAGGGAATGTACTCCATAGCCCTAGGAAAAATCTAGTACAATTAAATGAAAGAGTAAACGAGCAAGGATGCTCTGTTGTCATGATAAGAGGCAAATGTTTATGACTTTGCAGATCACCATGAGAAGGACTGTGAATAAATCCTGAGATGACTAATTTTAAAAATGGAAATGTATGTAGGCTATGAAATATAACTATGATAGCTACATGAAGGGTTAGGATTAGGAAAGTGGTTAAGTACATCATAGATGTAAGTTAACAAGGATGCAGGTTTATATTCCTTAAGGGAATATTTGGTATACCACCAAAAAGCTAACTCAAGGTTGAGGCCATCATAGTGGTGATGGATCTGCAATGAGGAAGCTACATGCTGAAGGAGTTCCCAGTGGAGGAACTGTATAATGTCTCTGTCAGAGGAATAGAGTCACAACCCTGATAATTGTTGAAGGATTGGACAATGGGTTGCAAGGCCTGTCCATGTATAAGGATCATGTAAGTAATAGAAGACTAATAACCGAATAGTGACCATTCTGATAACCTAATGGAAGTGTGTAGGATGCACACGTTCCTGACCCATTATGAACAAAGAGTTTCTAATAAAGCATCTTGAAGTATCCTAAGAGTTAGGATGGGCCTAAACCAGGGCTGCTCAGAAAAAGAGCAGTTGTGGAAACCAGTTTAGTTGGTAAGAGGCCAGTAAACCCCTGAGTATGATTAACTAAATAAATGAGTACATTTAATTGATACAGCTTGGTTGAAGCTATGATTAAGGAAAGGGAGTGAGGCCTTAGAGATAACTTGACTGGGCTGAAAATCCCCAAGCGATGTAGAAAGAATTGGAAGAAGGGGAGAGCCCTCAATTCTTTCTTTGACTGTGCATCACGCTTTTAGGGGATGAGAAAGATAGTACATTGATGAATGAAAATTCTTTGACACCATAATAATGATGGTTGTAATGCTGTGAAAATGATTGCGAACTGTTGTGTTACACTCAAGAAAAACATTAAGGATAATGTGATGAAGTGCATACGGATATGCTAGACATGCCTGAAAATGTTTTATTAATTAAACGCTATGATATTTGCATTTCAATTTCATGACGATTAATAGGCCTATGGTGTATGTCATGTGTAGAAAGGAATAATATTGGAACTATTGAAGAAGACAGTTGCCAATAATGAAAAACCTCAAGAAGAGGGTGACCATGTAAGGGATGCGGTTGAAAGGTTGTTGAAGGGACTGTGGAAATCCCGCTAAAGTACTACTGATAAGGTAGAGGACAGAGAAAGGGTGCAAGCAGCCAAGAACAAGCATAAAGGTATTTGTTCCTGTGTGTAACAGGGTATGAAGGGATTTGGTAACAACCCCTTCCGAAAAATTTATTATTGCATGCTATAACTGAAAAGTTGAAAGGGCAGTTGTGTGCCTTGTATATTTGAGTAGGGTATGATTCGGGGAGGATGACCTGAATAATGGAGGCATGAACCTCGGGTACTAAAAGACCGATTGCAACCTTTAGAAGAAATCATGAACTGATGTGTCATCAACACATGGACCAATCAAGGAACGATTGGAAATAAAAGTGCTCATGGATAGCATGTTGCTTGGACTTACTTCCAGGAAATGCATATTTGCATAAAAGACAAACAATGGATTTTTCATTGACAAAGGAGGACCTTCCAACATTTTTACTCACGTGGTATAGGTGTTAGAGAAAATCAAATTTGGGTGGCCATGAATGTTGTCACCCTGGTTATTAATGAAGGCATAATGCACAGGTGCATTCATGCAAAACTTTTAAGTTTAACATGTACTAATTTGGGGTCGTGATCGGCCTATAACAGGAAGCGTGGATTATGTTGAAAGAATGAATGAAAATGAGTAAACCATATGAGGAGAGGATCGGTTAAATCCCAACACCCCATGACCAAGAACCGGTCCTAAAGTGTGACAAACTTGAAATCAATGCAAGAATGTATTGGGTATGAATGTGGCCAAGG
>ML795443.1:148809-194519 GCA_009831015.1 Picea engelmannii
TGTGTGTGTGTGTGTGTGTGTGTGTGTGTGTGTACATAGAAAATCTAACATTTTGTTTGGCTGATTGAGGAATGAATTGCAGGAAATAGAGGGTCATGGATATGGCAGTAAGGTAAGCCCATAGGAAAGATCGATTACCTGCTGGGCCAAACTGCAAGAATGGTATATACTTTTGAGGAAGTAATTTAATCATTTAAGTGTGCACAATTCTAATATTGTTATGACGATGTGGTAAAGGTGCAACAAAATGTATATGCATGGAAAAGCTAACAAGTTGTTTGGCCGATTGAAGTTGAAAGTGCAGGAAGCAAAGGGCTCTTGGATATGGCAGCATTGTAAGCCCATAATGAAGTCCAATTGCCTGCTGAGCCAAACCATTATGGGGAGGAAAGTCCCATAATTATGAATTTGGTTCCTGTGCGAAAAAAATATGAAAACAAATCATGAGAATGGACAAATCTGTGGGTGACAGGTTTGCAAAAAAATTTTGAAATCCAGAATTGATTATGATGTCTCATGAATTTTGTATACCTGTGATACAGGTGAGAAGAAAAGACATGTTCAGAAGGGAACAAATGAAGGCTGTCAAAACTGAAGATGATGAACATGACTACTACTGAGCCATGAAAATCCTGTGATGAGTCATGATCACTTAAAATAAAATTGTTTTGAGGTAACACCAGCCGGAAGGATGCCTCGACAGAGAAAGTCCGAGGGACGCCTCGACTGTAAGACTCGATAGAGCCTCTAAAATCCTTCCTATGCGAGAAAACCTTGGTAGGGCAATACGGATCGCCTGAGGGACTGTATAACAGTGAAGGGGATGCCTAAGCTTGGGCCTGGAAGGTGAGTGACCGCAAGGAAGAGGAGACCTTAATAATTTTTGAAACTACTGGGGTAATGCACGCAGTGGGTAGTTTCCCATGCAAAAAAAAAAAACCTTGGAAAGAAAGACGAAATTATGATGGCTCTTGTGAGCTATTGAATTGGAATTTTGCATCCTATGGGTACGTCAAGGAGGACGATGAGCATGGATGACAAAATTACCATGTGGATACAGATCCACAAACTACACAGATAAGTATTGTGCTAAGAGTATGAAATTTTCTTTTTTTCTTTGAAATTCGAATATCAGTAAGATGTTTTTGCACAAAATTGTGAATTAATGTGCTTGTTGTCTAGGAATTATTGAAGGAAGATGATGAAAATCAAGACTTATGAAGTGGCCAAATAAGAAAGGAATGACATGTGTTTTGAGAAAGAACACAGAGGATGGTGTTCCTTTAAGGGGGAGGGAATTGTAACACCATGTTTCCCCCAAATTTGTAATTAATCCTAATACAGGAATTACCATGCTAAAACATGATGAAAATGTGAATGTATGATGTGAATATACCTTATGAAGAAGGTCGATGAATGTAAATAACATTACGAATTTATATTGCAGGACTGCTGAGAGGGGATGCGCAGAAAAAGAGACCACGATGGCGGTGGAAGGAACCTGGAAAGGTGGCGCTAACTTCCACGAAGAATGAATACCGTATTTGGACTCCACTAGCCTGGAGAACCAAAAGCAGCTCGCTGGCCCCGAATTTAATGTCTCACAGGCTGGTAGGCAGATGGCTTAATGAGGGATGGGATGGTGAACCGCCCATCCGTAGAGCTGTCAGGCCTGATCAGACACGAGGGGAATCACACCACACGCAAACTCGCAAGAGGATAAGGCGTGAGGTAGAAGTGATTTGAAGGGGGCAGATGCAAGGGGAACTCGGGCATTTACGCAAAGTGAGTGATAGCAGAGAGGAAGGATTACAACCTTCGCTCCTGGTCACTGGCAGGCAGAGAGACGCAGTCTCAGAAAATTGTGGTCTCAACTCGGGGGTGGATAGTGGTAAATCTATTGGGAGTCTCTACACCTACAGTTGGGTCGAAACGAGAACCCCTCTCAGTAGTTCCACCCACTTCTGGTGTTATTTCTGATAAGTGTTTTACGTATTGTATCTTGAAATTCATATACTGATATATATGCTCATAGAACTGTGAAATTGTGAACGATTTTAGTGTAAGAATGTCTGTGCAGTGTTTTGATAAGAATTAATAGATATATGCTTATAACAGAGGAAACCATGCATGACTTACGTTGATAAATGAATCTAATTATGCCTAGGTTGAACTAAATTAGGCTTCCATCCCATTCTCGGGAATTTGTTTAACCTTATCTGTCTCCGGGAATGCCCTGGTATAGATCTCTTCACAGAGATTCCCTCCTTCGAAAGGTTTGCCAAGAACCTGGAAAAAGGACGTGAAGGTGCAAGTCTTAATAACCCTGTGCGAGGAGGAATGACCATCTTAAGATTTTGAAGTAGCAGCGTAAGAATAAGTAACGAATCGACGGATGAGATCCTGTCAGAACACCCATGGTCATTCACGACCATCAGATTGACGAAAGTAACAAGGGTGTTACATACCTTGCCCCTTTTTCTCTCTATCTTCGTAAATAGCAATGAAATCGGGATCGTAGATCCCCCCCCCCCAAAGGTCCATGAGAACATTTGGACCGTTGATCTTTCCACACCCACGAAGTAGTGGAAGAATGCACGAGGTGGGACATATCTAAGCCGTCAGATCTTGAGCAGATACCCATCAGTCGTCGGATCTGACATAATTTGCATGAGGGTTAAGCTCATGAATAGAAGGAAAAATCCCGAAAGGAGGGTTGGCTCATCAGATTTTCACGTATCGGGAAATTGGAAGTCTCGATGAAATGAGATCAGGAATCGCCATGGAAAATTATCTAGAAACGATCTGGACCGTCCATTAGTGGAGACATGTGGTGGAGATCGAGGAATTGGGAGTCGGGATATCGACATTCCCATGGACAGGAGATCAGGTAAGTCCACCTTGAAAACCCCGACACAAATCTAGGCTGCCCATCTGAGAGAGGATGCGTGTCATGCGATCGTCCATTCTAGAGATCCAGGCACCAGACATTGGGATATCGACATTTGGGAAATTGGAGTTCCTGAGGTCGTGAAAGTTGGGACATCGGAAGTCTAAAAAATGTGAGGAGCGATCTGAACCATCCATTCACTTGGGACGTGTGTCAGAGATCTGAAGGGAGTCGGAGTTTGGCATTTCACGAGTCCTAGGGACGAGGCGTCTAGGACATCAGAAGTCGCAAAATCCTGAGAGTTAACCAGGCCCATCCATCAGAGGAGGATGCGCGAAAGCAATCAGAGCCGTTGAGGAAAGTCCTGACAGGAAGTCATCTATCGGCATTTGGGTCATCGGGATATCGAGAATCCCATTGATAAGGTGTTTATGCAATTAGTAATCACAAAGTACGAAACCCCGATGAGGAGGAACGACCCATTGCGGTCCAGCTGTCAGCATAGTGGAGAATCGGGATTCGAGGGATCGACAATCCCATGGGAAAATGCATTTCATCATTTGAAACCTTGAAGCCCCAATGGGTGGTATGACTGTGGTCATATAGAGGGAGGTCCTGTGGACCAAAAGGTCTAGCCTAGGGGACTAGCGGAAACTAAAATCCTATCGGGATTTCGAGGACAAAATGTTTATGCATTTCGACATTGCGATGTTCGAAACCCCGATGGGAGACAAGGCTACGGTCTGGTGGAATAGTGGTCATGTGGGCTAGAGGTCTAGCCCGGAGAGCTAACGAAAGTTGGAGCGTGTCGAGATTTGAAGGATCAGGAATCCTGTGGGCCAATGTATTGCGACACTTAAAAGCTCGAAACCCCGACGAGCAGTAAGACTGTGATCACGTGGATAACGGTTGTATGGGCGAGGAGCCTAGCCAGGAGAGCTAGTGCATAAACAGCACGTCGGGATTCAAGGGATCGCGAATCCTGAGGACGAGTGTATTTCAACATTGAAAAGTATGAAAACCCGATGAGGAGGTATGGTTGCGGTCATATAGGGGGAAGGTCATGTGGACCATAAGCTTAGCCCGGAGAGCTAACAGGAATTGGAGCACACTAGGATTTTGCAGTCCAAAACCCCAAAAGAAGGACAAGGCTGCACTCTTATGAATTAACGGTCACATGGACTAGAGCATAGCCAGGAGGGCTAACGCGTAAAGGGCGCATATGTGTAAAATTGCCCATCGAATATCGGGAGTTCGAGAGGATAGGAACTTTTGTCGTCAGGAATCACGAAACTCTGAAACCCAAAGCTATCATCGAGGAAATGTCACAGGCACATGAAGAAGAGGCCATGACAGGGAAATAAAGACCTGTAGATTGGGATTGGGCTTTTGCTGCTGCGGGCTTCGAGGATTCTCATTGTTGAGAAATCAACGAAAATTTTGATTGTAGGTAGTGGGTGTGTTACAGTTCCAGTAGGATCCTGAAGAGCCATTTAAGCTCAGGGAAAAGAATGATCCAGAGACCAGGAAGTCAGTGGACCCTGTTGAGGTAGGGGGTCTACATCAAGTGGTATCAGAGCCAATGTTTTTTTTGTTTGTATATCACAGAAAAAAGGAGGACTGTGAGGGGATATAGTCTGATACCATCAAGTGGTATCAGAACCACTTTATGTCTGTAGACTATAGGCAGAGGGAGGCAGAGTAGATAAATAAAATACTATGATACACACCATCAAGTGGTATCAGAGCCAATATTTTTGTCTGTAGACTTCAGGCGAAGGAGACAACAGGTGAAGGATGAGATAGAGTAATGATTCTCTGTGAAGATTGTTGCAAGGTGTGCAACAAATGATAGACAACCAGGCGAGCTATAGGAGGACATGGAGATTCTCTTAGACATAGAGTGATCCATACGCTTGCCAGGAGGGCAGGTGAAAGATGGAAATGGTTATTGAAGGCCATGATTGTGGTGGAAGAGGAGACCACCAATAGATGAGTAAAGAATAGATTGACAAGGAACTCCCTGAGATAAGGGCGAGAATGGAACAACTGACATTGAAGATGCAGCAAGAGGAAAAAGTACACTAGAGGTACAAATGGCCTCTGAACAGGAAAGCCAAATGGCCTGTTCAAAAGTTGTTGGCTAGGAAACAAAAAAAAGAGTTGAGGAAGTGGTTGAGGTATGCTGAAAGCCTCAATGACACAGAGTTGGTTTGCATCTGTGAGCCAAAAGTCAAAGAAACCCTCAGTGATGAGGAAGAGGGGTCAGTTTCAGATCTCATAAACTGCCAGGAGGGCAGGGATGAATTTTTGAATTGCTAGGTGGGTAATGAAATGAGATCATTGGAGGATATCATAGACTGTCAGGAGGACAGCCATGGAAATTCATATTTCCAGGTGGGCAATGGTATGAGATTAACAAAGGATCTCATAAACTGCCTGGTGGGAAGAAGTGGACTTTCAAGTTGCCAGGTGGGAAATGGAAAGATATCAGTGGAAGGTCTCGCGTACTGCCAAGGGGGAAATGGTGAAAGTTCAGATTTCCAAGTGGGCAATGAGATGGGATAAGACGATCTCATAGAGTGCCAGGTGGGCAGCAAAAAATTCCCAAATTTCTTGGTGGGCAAGGGGAAAGAGATGAGACTATATAAAAGTCTCATGAACTCATATGAGAGTTCAGATCAATAAGGAGTGTTGATAGGAGAGAATCGGAAGATAATTATGATCATTGGAGGAATAGAAGTGTTCCAACCAAGCAGCCTAATTGAGGCCAGAGCATGTGTTGTGGATGCAACAATAGTAGGAGGAAATCCAGTAGAAACTATCATGGAGGAAGAAATGGAGCAGACACTGACATTTTCCCAAGAAGCAGAAGATCAACATTCAACAGAATGGCTCAAAATTTTCATCCAGGAAGCTGGACAGGAAATCACTGCAGTACTAGAAGCTACAGAAGAAGAAGAAGAGGAAGCAGACAACATGGATTTTGCTGACCTGTGTGAAGAATTGGAAGCCCTGGAAAGGAGGGTGATGGTGCAAAGTTTTCACATCCAATAGGCTAAGTTGGAAGCAGGTAGTGGAACATACCAGCCTAGGGAGAAGCTGGAAGAAGTTGGAAGTATGCTAGGATAAGAAATGGCAGCAACAGAACTACCACAGGAAGAAGCTGAGTAGTAGTTTAGTGAGGAGACTACAAAGCTGGAGTCTGTAGTAGAGTGGCCACTTAGTGCCACAAAGAGAGATAAATATAGCAGGGGAGATTGAGTAGATCTTCCCATTGAGGAGACAGAAGTGCAGCAGAGAAGATTGCATAAGGAGAGCCAGCCACTGGAGTAGTTGGACAGGGTGATTGAGAATATCAGAAGGTTGATGTTGAGGTCAACACATGAGGCAGTCAATAGGAGGAAGTTGAACAACAAGGAGCCTGAAAGAGAAGCAGGGAAGAAGAAGTAGCAGCAACAATAGCAGGATAGTTGGAGAGGAGAAGATGGACAGCTCCAAGGGAAAGTTTGGGATCTAGGTGGATTTCAACACTGGAGAGGAGGAGCTCATGATCAAGAGATAATGACTTTTCTAGATGAGGAGTATGATGCAGGAGCATCGCTCCATGTCAGCAGTGTTCTAGCCAGCTAGCACATACATCATGCATTTAATGGAGAAAGGGAGAGGCGCAACCCTCTCAATCTTTTGAAATTCAAAATTTCAATAAATGTTGTAAGGATTTTAATGCCAGACCATGCCTTTGTACAGGTAGTGGTTGAGGTTTCCTTTAATGGTTTCCTGCAGCAAGCCCAGGACATAGTTAGGACTGGGCATCCATTTATGTAATGTAGTCATAGGAGCCGCTCTGTGATAGCGATAGCTCGGAGACGGTGGTTGAGGATAAGCTCATGGGAGCCCTCATTTTGTAAAGAAGAAATTAGAGTTGAGATATAGGAGGAGAGACCAAAGAAGAGAGGTCAAGAGAGAGAGATGAGACTTGTTACAGTCCAGTCTTTGTAAACGTTTGTATAGATATACAGATTAATAGAAAAGTAGTTTTTCCTGCATATTGTGTGTTTAGTGTTTGCATGTTTTTATGTATTTCATGTTTTGAATGCATAACTATTGAAGTATTTCATAAGTTTTCAATTTCTTCCTGTCTTGGAGATTTTGAGTGCAAGGAGTGCACATAGTCCACAAGGTGTGCATTGACAGAGGTGAGACAACCTCAAGAAATCTCAAGAGGGATAGCGTTGAACCTTCATCAGCAGAATGCAAGGAGTACACAGAAGGGAACTCTCTTTCGAGTTCAGCGAGAAGATAGAATCACTGAGGATTCTGGAGAACTCTGTCAGGAGGGAATTGAGTTGGTGCAAGTGTGCACAGAAGGAACTCTTTCGAGTTCTAAGAAAAGAGAAGTGTCGAAGAGAAGACATTCATAGGGTTTTTGAATACTCTATAG
Source organism: Picea engelmannii (assembly GCA_009831015.1). Taxonomy (NCBI): domain Eukaryota; kingdom Viridiplantae; phylum Streptophyta; class Pinopsida; order Pinales; family Pinaceae; genus Picea; species Picea engelmannii. Next base: position 156,144 of record ML795443.1, read on the forward strand.
GCTCTGTAAGATGTGCATCGAGCAGGAGAACCCCAGGTGGGTGTAAGGAGTTTTCTTTTCAAGAAAACTTCTTGAATCTGAGTTATACAAGATCCTCGAGTGTAAGGTGTGTGTAGGAGTAAATCTTCGGGAGGATGAATATCAAAAGGGACAGTGCTTCTATAACATAGATGAGACCCAAAGGAACTGAGCTCACAAGAGGAAGAGTCGAAGGTCGAGACCTTCGAGACTTAGAAAATATTCTAAGTCAAAAAGCCAAGAAATCTCAGGAGGAGAGTGCGCAAGGAAGATAGATCTGAACTATTAGATCTAGCACCAATACCCAACAACTGTTGGATCAGGAAAAGGTGCACAGAGTTTAACGTGTGGGAGGTCACATAGGAGAGTAGCTAAACGGACGGTGGAGATACTTTGTGGAAGAAGTGTCGAAGTTGCAAGAATCGTTGGATATTGTAGAGCAACGAGGAGATTAAGGCCGAGTGTCTTCCAACACTCTGCGATGTTGAATTTTTCTATTTCAAAGTTTGGGGATTGGATCAGCAAGGGATTTTGGGGTCGCTGCATTGCGAACTCCCGGTTCACGAAATCCCGAAATCTCATGCTCAAATTTCACTATTTCGGAGTTCAGGGTTTGGAGTGGCAAGGGATTTTGGGGTCGCTGCATCGCGAACTCCTGGTTCGTGAAATCCAAAAATCTCGCACTTAAATTTCACTATTTCAGAGTTCGGAGTTTGGAGTGGCAAGGGATTTTGGAGTCCTTGCATCGCGAACTCCCGATTCATGAAATTGTGCCAGTCGTCAGATCTAGAGCACAATGGCCTGAGAGCCGCTAGATCAAGGATATGTGCACAGGGTTGAGTCCCTGGGAGGTGCACAGGAAAAAGTATTTGGGCCGTCAGATCTAGAACCAAGGACAGATAGCCCTTAGTTCTGGAAGGAGGTGCGAGGGGTTTAATCCTCGTAATATCAGAGGGAAGAGGACTCATCAAGTCTCGAAATCATCGAGGCCATCCATTTTGGAGGATAGGTGTCAAAGATCCAATCCCTTTTCAGTGTTTCAGACACCGATAGTTCGAGGAGAAGGAGTCATCAAACAAGAAGTCCCAGTTCACAAAATTGTGAAAGCATCAGGACCATTCATCAAGGGGACACATGGTCAGTGGTCAAGGTTCAGGGAAAACCCCGAAAGGTTCTCTCAACGGGTAGTATTTCGACATTTTGGGACACGGGAGGTTGAAGGACCAAGAACCATCTGTAGCCGGAATTGCAAAATCATGAATTCTGAAATCCCGAAAAGTGGACCTTGGTCATGGGTACATTTCTTCATTTTGGGACCCAGGAGTTGGAAGGGCAAGGAGCCTGGGAGAGCTTGCATGCAGGAGTCCCGAAACCCTGAAACGTGAAAGGTGTGTTGGTTTAGAACAGAGAAGAGCATTGAAAGTTGAGCGCATGTATAGGTTTTCTCAAGGCCTATGCCAGAGGACAAAGGGACCTATGGATTCATTCAAAGGGTTCTAGTAGGAGCCCAAAGAGACATTTCTGCTCAGGGAAAAGAATGATCTAGAGATTGGGAGGTCAATGGACCCTGTTGAGGTAGGGGGTCTGCATCATAAAGCTAGATCCTTTGTTGTCAAATTCCCTTGATCTATGTGTCCACAATCTGATCACTGGATGCATGTTGTATGTAGTCCAGGTTGAGCTTTGTTGGTGTCAGTTGTTTTGCTACATCTAAGGTGTCTAATAATGGTGGGAAATAAGGTCGAAGGAGGTCCACACTGAACACTGGGTGCAGGACAAGGAAAGGAGGAATGTTGAGCTCAAAATAATTATCCCCCACAACCTTGGTGATGGTGTACGACCCATAACAGAGTGGGCGAAGCTTCCGATGGGATCCTGTAAGACGTTATTTATACAAGTGCAACCAAACTTTGTCGCCCATCTAAAACTTATGTGGCACCTATTTTTGATCATGGCGCTGCTTGTACTTGTCATTGGACTTTTGTAGGATATCCTGAGCCTATTGGTAGATGTGTTGGATCCTCTCAATGAACTGGGTGGCTTTGTCAGCCTCAGTTGGAGCAAGAGAGGATTCGGTTGAGCTGACTGCAAGGGGAAATGAAACATCTATGGGACCTAATGGTTGGAATCCCAACCCCACTTGAAAGGGGTTGTGGCCAGTTGAGCTATGCAGGGATTGGTTGTAGCTATGTTGGACATAGGGAAGACTCTCATCTAATGTGAGAGGGTGCTTGAAATTATACATGTGTAGGATATGCACGATCATTTGATTTACAACCTAGGTTTGACCATCGGTCTGGGGGTGGAAGGCCATGGATTTGGTGAGCTTGGTGTCCATTAGTGACCAGAGGCTCGACCAAAATGTGCTGAGAAATTGACTGTCCCAATATGAGACAATGGTTTGTTGGATTCCAAAATGTACCCAGACTCATTCAAAGAATATCTTGGTAGTGGCTTCTGTTGTGATGCTCTTCTTGCAGGAAAACATAATCGACATCTTAGAAAAGGGATCAACAACCACAAAAACACAGTCATTTCCCCATTTGGTGGATGGGAGGCCCAACATGTAGTCCATTGAGATGGATTCTCATGGCCTGTCAGGAGTAGGAAGAGGGGTGTATAGGCCCTGTTTCTTAGTGGTTGGTTTGGCAATAACGCAGACAGTGCAAGATCTAATATACTTGTTGACCTCTTATCGAAGTTTTGGCTAGTAGAAATGTTTTTGTAGCATCGCCACTGTCTTTTCGATGACGAAGTGTCCTACCACCCGACTGTAGTGGGCTTCCCATATCATCTTGTATTTCTCGCTTGATGGAACACAAATATGGCCTAGACGACACAACAACCCATCCTGAAGATGGAAATTATCGACAACTGCCTTTGCAACCAACATTTGGTAGGTGGTGGCGAAGTCCTGGTCTATCTCATAAAGTTAGGGCCATCCAAAGGTCTCATGGCCACAAGAGTCTAGCACTGCGGTGAGTGCCACGACTGGTGGTCTGTTGAGTCAATCAACAACGCAGTTGGTGCTTCCTGTTTTATACTTGATGTTGAGGTGGAATTGCTGCAAGTATGTGGACCACTTTTGATGGCGGTCATTATGCAATTTTCCTTGTGTTTGCATGAACTACAGTGGCTTATGATTAGTGTGAATGACTGTCTCCCTCCCAAGAATGTAGTGTCTCCACTAGCGATAGGCTTTCACAATGGAGTACATTTATTTTTCATAATTAGGTTACTTATGGGCAACATCTGATAGTGTCTCACTATGATAGGCCATGGGGTGGCCATGCTGCGTGAGAATGACACCCACAACATAGTCTGAAGCATCTGTCTCGATCTCAAAGGGATGTTGCAGGTCTGGTAGTGAAAGTACTGGGGCTGAGCACAAGCACTGCCTCAAATCATCAAACACTTGTTGTTGGGGCCGGCCCCACGAAAATTTTTCCTTACCACCACCCCTGGTTATTTGGCTGAGGGACCATGCAATATGGGAGAATCCCAACACAAACCTACAGTAGAAATTGGAAAGGCCCAAGAAGCTTCGAAGCTTAGTGAGTGTGGTTGGGGTTGACCAGTCATGGATGACATGGATCTTGGCTGAATCCATATGTATGCCATGTTGATCAATTATGTAGCCTAGGTAATGGACCCTGTCCATGTCGAAGGAGAATTTTTCCAAGTTGGCATATAGCTTGTGCTACCGCAGGGTGTGCAGAACCTGCTGAATATGCTGCAAGTGTTCGGCCCAAGTCTTGCTGTAAATGAGAATGGAATCCAGATACACCACTACAAAAGTATTGGTGAATGGTCACAGGATATCATTCATCATCCTCATGAAAGTGGATGGATAATTTTTCAGACCAAAGGGCATGACCAACCATTCAAAAATGCCTTCCTTTGACTTGAAGGCGGTCTTCCATACATCTGTATGTTCTATCGGGACCTGGTGGTAGACAGACTTCAGATCAATCTTACTGAAGTTTTTTGCCCCCATGAGTTGATCAAGGAGGTCGTCAATTCGGGGAATTGAGTACCAGTTTCTAACTGTGATTTTATTCAGAGCCCGGTAATCAATGTAGAGTCACTAGGTTCCATCTTTATTCTATACCAGGATGATTGGGCTCCCACAAGGTGATGAGTTGGGATTTATATGCCCCTTGTGGAGCAATTCTTGGATCTATCACTTGATATCATCATTCTCTAACAAAGAGCGGCGATAGACTGGCTCATTGGGTAGTGGTGCACCGAGGTTTAGATCGATGGGTTGCTTGACCTGACAGTGCAAAGGTACCCCGGTAGGTGAGGAGAAGATATATGAGTATTCTTCCATGACCTTATCTACTTGTTTCTGCTATGTGGAGAGGTCGGCCACCGAGACCCTGGATGTGGTTGTGATCTTTCTCTCATTCTGAGAGTGAATCATGAAGAAGAAAAAATTCCCCATCTGAGAGATGACCTTCTTTCATTGCTTAGCAGAGATCAAGGAAAAAACATTAGGTGGGACAACCTCGGGTATCCTGTACAATTTCCTGTTCAAAGTAATAAGAACACTATGAGGCCTAGACTTATATATAACATGATGTTTCCATAAATAAGGTTGGCCCAAAATAACATCACAAACTTTGAGAGGAGCAACATCACACAATAAATCATCTTTGAACGGCTAGATACGATACAATAGTCGACACTGTTGGATGGCGTGGAGATTGCTTCCTTGGTGGAGCCATCCAATGGTGTAGGGTTGTGGGTGCGATGTTTTCGGCAGGGCTAGTCGCTTGACGACCTCTACTAAGATGAGTTTCTTCTGGCTACCACTATCAACGATGAAGTGTAGTGGGGTGCCTTTTACCCACATCTATGAATGGAAGAGGTGCTCTCCTTCTTTTGGCTCATTTGGTTCACCCTGTTGGAGCTTGGTGGTAGCAACGGTGGCACTGGGTTCCACATCAATGATCCATCTTCCCCTTTCTAGTTCTGACTCAAAATCAGAACCCACATCTTATTCATAGGCTTTCACTTCGGCCACCAGTGACTGCTTTGAGCAAAGTCAGTAGTGTTATGCCAAGGGATCTTATGGAAATCACACAACTTCCCGGTATCTTTCTTTGTCTTTCTGATGTCCTTCTTTGCTTGCGGCTTGGATTGGTTGTCCTAATACTGTCCATATTTTCTCTATCCTTTGTTTTGTGGGTTGGGGCTTCCCTTTCCTGGATTTTGTTCTGAGGGGTTTCCTGGCCCAAATTATCACGTCTTTTGTTTGAGCTTCTACTCGATTTTGATGGCATATCGGTAGGCCACATCTAAGGATGAGATGTCCAAAAATTCCATTTCAGTTTGAATGTATCTATGAAAATCACCACGATACTTGAGCACCATATGTCACTCTGAATCTTTGATACCCATATTGGTGCGTAAGGTATGGAAGATATTTGTGAAATTTTGCACTGCTTGGTCTCTTTCTTGCCGCAGTGTGGTCCATTTGGTATACAAGTCGTCATAACTTCTGATAGGGTAGTATTTTTCCTTAATAGCATCCCTGAAGGATTCGTAAGTGGTTGTGACTGTAAATAATGAGGGTTCCTCTATTTCCTTTCTCTCACAAAATTTTTTCCACCAATATTTGACATGGGGAATGGATTTGAGGAGAGAAAAACTAATCTTTTCTCTATTCGAAAAGTTATGGACAAAAAAATACCCTTCTAGTAGATTCAACCACTTTTCTACAACATCTGCATCTATCTGACCTTCAAATATAGGAATATCGAAGTTTATTTGTACCTTGAAGGGGGCGGTGCCTCTGTTCGAAGAATATGCATCGCATGTTGGTAGTCGCCGAAGGATTTGTGTGAAATTATCCATCATCTCATTCGTCTGTTGCATGAGGGATTCCTCAATCAACAGTTTGAAAGGATCTCTTGTCCCGTCATCTTTCTTTTCTCCTTCCATGAGAGGTCAATTGGTTGTGTGAGAGCTTTGGTCCTCAAGAGAAACAAGCTCGAGACCCAACTCTTTGTACTCTGACCTAGTTGCGGACATGCATTAAGACAACAAGTAGTAGACCGCTCTGATATTACTGATCCGTATTTTATGAGCATAATGAAATGACTACAGATTATTACCAGATGCTTAACACATAATAACAGAGATACAATAAAAATGGTTTTCTATTCAATAAGGAAATAAGTTGAAACTGTAAAATGCAATGGAAAACAAGCTTGTTGGAATGGTGGCGGCTTATCTCTGAGAAGAGATGTGATGGCTACACTCATTCGCAAGAAGATAATTACAATGAGGCTCTCAAGGCCTTTTTACAATAAACAAGAGTTTCAAAAACCCTAAACATCTAAAAACCTAACCCTAGGAGATGAAGTGTCAAAAGTCATGTGGGCCCCGTTTGGGTAAGTTAGTACATCAACTTCCCGGGGCTGTAACGTTTGCATATGATCTTCGTTTTAGGCATATGATAGCCCATTGGAAATATCTATCTGAGGACTACAACAATTGCACAAAATTTCATGATGAAATTTTTTGACTACAACATACCCCAAAAAACGTCGGTTAGGGCCTCAAAATGGCACTAGAACCAAAAAATGTTGTTGAGGGCCTTAAAACGAGTCCGGAAGTTCAGGACCTGAAAACTGCTAAAAATAGTAAATTATCAAAATTGCTAGAAAGTTGTTTTGAACCAGCTGGAAAATGTGTGTGGCCATCGATATCCACCTAGATCACTTTGTCTTATCAAACTCAATTTTGTCTCGGTAGGACTGAGGTAAGACACTAATAAATCATTTCATATTTACATTTTCATCCTTTATGTAGGGCACATACCTCATAAACTCAAGAAATTTGTTCATATTCTCATCTATGGTGAGTTGTCCCATATTGAGTTAATAGAAATCCTTGGTCTTCCCATCAAATTAATTTTCTGACAGGTACTTCTTCCTGAAGTATTTCTCAAATTGTTTCCATGACAAGTCCTCATGGAATCCTTTCACATTCCTAAGGTCCTCCCACCAAATGGAAGCTTTCCCATTCAGGATGAAAATGGCTATCTGAACCTTTAAGTTTTTATACTCTAAAGTAATTTTTCAAGATGAGTAGTCAAACTTCTTCTTCTTCCCCCTTCTTAATATCTCCATCGAAGGTGGGTGGTTTGGCATTCTTGAATTCTTCAGGGTCATGACTCTTGGAATTTTTCCTCTTCTTTCCTCTCATTTGAGAATGGGAAGGAGTTTTTCCAATGGAAGAATCCTTGGAGTGGTCAGTTTCCTCACCAAAGGAATATTCCATTAATGTCTCTTGGCTCCATGTTGGGCCTTCTTTGAGGTGCTCCTCCTAGTGTGGCCACTTTTAGGACCATGTTTTTGTATCTCACATGGACTTAGGGTTTTCTTAGTATGATGCATGTCCACATGACTAGAAGTTCGACCATGTTGCAGTTTCCTTTGTAGATCTGATAGACTTTGCAATAGGACTAGATTAATTTCTGTCTTGTTTTCCTGCTCCTTGATCAGCCTTATAAATCTGTAATTATTCCATGAGGATTCTTACATTTTAAGCCAAATTTGGAGGGGTTTCCACCACCCTCCTTTCATCATATTATTCCTCTCTATTGTGGGAGCTCTCCCCCAAATACTAATGTGTCACCATCATTTACATTGTAGTTCTCCTATTGGTCATTGATTTCTTGAGTGTTGATAAATATTTTTTTGTTAGTTACTAATCCACCAATTCGTGAACAACACATATCATTGTAAGGTAAATTCAGTTCTTTATTTGGAAACATTAGCAACCTACAATGCAGACTTCCAAAACATCTATCAACAATAGAAGGGGGTAAGGTAGGTTGTTACCCTATAAGTTCTCTAATAATATTTTTATGTGATTCATGCATGAGCCCAAGCAGTCCAAGTGTTTTTTAAATGCTCTGATACTAATTTGTAACACACCCAACCCCTAAATACGCTTTCTAGGGGTGGGGCATCAAATTTTCACTTTTCCCTAGTTCATTTTTGGTCCCCTACTTAAGAAAACCCTCCCATTCTTCTTCCCTGAAGTTTACATCTCTCACTAAGTGATTAAACTAGTCATAGGGGTCCTCCTCATGACCTCAGGCTGAAAAATGGGAGCTAAGAGTTTACTTAGCGAAGGTTTCAGCCATTCAAAAGTTCCAAGACTTCGGGAGTTCCGATGGTGTTTTCAAAATCCCATATCGCCAAACCGTGGAGGAGATCAATGGTCCAAGTCCTCCACCAATATCCTATGGTTAAGGAGGGGGATTCATTGATTGACACATAACACACCTTTTTCCAAATCCCCGTAGTCCCAAAATATCACCACCTGGCCTTAGCCATTTGGAGATCGAAATTTGGCATTGAAAATCCTATGTTTCGGCATTTCGACAGTTGACGGTCGTTGTTTCTCTCTTGGCATTCAACGATCGATGACCATCGTTGGACCTCCCTTTATCAACCTATACTCAAACATCCCTAATTCATGCCATGTGTCTTGGGCCCTTTGATGATCGACGCTCGATGATTCTCGTTGAATCTTCCTTTATCATCCTATGTTTGAATCTTCCAAACTCCTTAAACTATCCAAGCTCATGGAGTCCTGGACATGTCACCTTCCATGTTGGCTAGGCGGGCATGAACCAACAACTGAAAAATGGAAAGGGTCAAGGGGTGACACATGTCCTCCTTAGGGGGTGACACATTTCCTTCTTTAATCGGTATAAGCGGTCTGTGAATCAACCAAAACTAGGTGAAACGTGGCATGCACAATTCATGTCCACATCACCTTGGATCACATCACCAAGAAACGTCATCTTAAACTGATAACTGCTCAACCCTTCGATCTAACGGTTAGTAGGATTCCACGTAGATCCTTGGGTGTATGAATCTCATTACTTTGCGGCTTCGAGCTTCAGGGATTATTGAATCCTCTTGACCTAAATACCCCAAAAAGATAAGTTCATGGACTCTTGGACCTAGTGCCACGTGTTCTCTTCAACCAATGGTCAAGATTCACTTCAGCACTCATGACTTCAGGAGTTTTCACAGTTTGAAAACTCTTGGATAAACTTCCCTAGAGCACTAAGTCTTTGGACGATGGGATCACTTCCCACGTGCCCACTCATACAATGGTTCTGTTTCAGCAAACAACACTTGACAGGGGACAAGTAGGGGCCACATGTCGCTCCATGATGCATTCCTGGTTAGTTGGGTAGTCGAGGGTGGGTCCTTTATATTGACAACTGGGAAGGATCATGAAGGATCCAAGGATTGATGATCTGCATCACTTCAGGAATTCATCATTTGAGAGTTCAATGTGTGTGTCTCCCATATTTTTCACTGGACCACACTATATATGTTTCCATGTGTACCTAGTGTCTACAACCAGGATTTACTCTAGATTGCAGAGCTTCAGGGGAAACTCACTCATTTCCAAATCATCAAATGCCCGGACTCGAGGATAATTGTTGATCAGTGGACATGTGTCCCTCCATTATCAATGGTCTAGATTAACTCCACAACTCTAGTATTCAGGAGTTTCAACACTAGACCACTCCTAATCCCCTGAGTAGCACTTCGTTAAAGTGCTTAACACTTTCCTTCCTAAGTACAATCTAACAAATAATAGAGGGATACAATGGATTTCCAGATCGATGGCCCTCGTTGATTCCTGACTTTGGCCTTCGGCTATTTTCGAGGATTTTGGAGTTGCAAGTCCCAAAGTCCCAAAGCCAAAAGAGATAACTCCTTTCAGACTAGTGTAGGGTTCTTAGGCCCTGGTCACATGGGTCCTTTGGAAATTATTGGGGGCTAAGCACAAATCCATTTTTACAGTAAAGGGGTTAAGGACACAATATGGATCCCTCAGTCAAATGGGTGGTTAGTCTGAAGGGAAACACCCTTCTCACACAGAGATGAACTTTGACTTTCCCGCTAAGGTGAATTCAAAGGATTGGCATGAATTACGAATTTTAGTTACTCCTATCCCAAATCTCCTGTGGACTCACATCTCATAACTATCTAGCAAAACAACTGAGATAAATTGAAAGCCATGAAGTATAGAAGTTTACAGAAGAAAAGAGCCTATCTAATAACTTGTTCAAATACTGCATGACTTAACCATAAACATAGACACTCAAACATCACATCCAATATATTACACAGAGTATGAAAATACTTATCAGAACTAGATAATGTGAAGCAATTGATGAAAGGGGTTCTCGTTTCCTCCCAACCATAGGCGCAGTCACTCCTAACGGATTTACCACTGGCCTCCCCCAAGCTAGACCATGGTGCTCTGAAAGATATTCTTTTTCCTTGCTCTATACAAGTCTAGGATGAAGGTTACTCTCCTCCTCGCACAGGATCTTAGAAATCAATTTTCTCTACTCCAAGCAAGGAGATCTGCATGAGCACTCCCTCAGTCACTCATCAGCCTCGTTTATTAGCTTGTAGTGAAACCTTTCCCAGGCTTCTTACAGCCAAAACAAGATTTCTTCTCAGTTTTTCTCTCAACTCCAGAGTCAAAGTATCTTCATTTCTCTTCTTGGGAGAGTGTGTTCTCTACTATGTAATATTGTAGATATGTCTCTATCCCCAAATTACCTCCTTTATTTCCTTCCTCTGACAAGTTATGTGGGCCTGAGTCCCCTTCTTTGGTCAAGACTGGAAGCCTTATAGATGGGTACCCTGCCCCATCTCCTCATTAAATCTCGAGGATGGCCTTCAAACTACCAACCTGACTGGTAATTCATTTCTAGGTCAGAGGACTATTGAGAAAATACACCCAGTAGGTACTGATCTGGTGAGGTTCATGTCAAACATTCTTGGTTTCCCCTCACCATCTCTATCATAGCATCCATGGTCTATCTTGGAAATCTTTCCCCCTTTCAGCATTTGTTCCACACATATAAAATTTCTATTAATAAAATAAAAATTCATACATAGACCCTTTTATACAAAGGTTCATCAAATCAAACATTCACACATATTTAGTCTGCCATAGTATCTTGGCCAATTATATTTATATTTAAAAACTAGGGTAAATAGGGATATTACAGAAGCACAACACCCCTGTACTTTTTCTGAGCCTGTGTCATGTCTTAACAATTTTTTGTTGCTACCATCATATGTTCTATATCCTATCTATTTTTTTCCATCACCCTTACATAATTGACTAAGGAGCTGGACTAAAAAGAAGGTTGTCAAGCCTATGGTTTTAAGAGGTGGCTTGTCAGGCCTATGGACTGAAGAAGTAGGTTGTCAGGACTATAAGAAACTCTCTCAAGATGAGAGAGGTTGTTGGGGAAGTGATTTTCCCAAAGGAATCCAAATGAAAACTATACTTCTCTGAGAATTCTTGTACAACTTGTTGTTGAATCCCTAGAAGGGAAGTGGGGAAGTTGAGGGACTGTTGAGTAAAGAAGGGGAACACTTCCTAGGGTGGGACATGCATGTGGGGAATGAGAGGCTATAGTTTTTTAGTGTGAGTTGGCTCCTGGGATGAAATACTTTCTGTTGACTGTGCAACTTCGAGTTGTTTGAGCCTAGGCTAGGAGTCCCTTTACCCGAGTGGAGCTTAGTCCCATCTCGAGGGTGACCCATTGTTGAGAGTGATGAGCAACATGGTATAAGGTTGGAAGGTTCTTGTAAGGTCTACACGCATTTAATGGTATTCTATTAAAATATAAGTATCGATTATGTGTTCATTTGCATGATGTGTATTTGCACATGTCTTATATTTATGAGTTTCCTATATATGTTATATGTATAGGATTACTATTATTTCAACATTAATATTTGTATTAGAATAATGTAATTGTCTATTAAGTTTTATATGTATGAAGTTTCACAAGAGTTTCTATGTGCCATATCCCAGTGGGACTATGGCTAGGTATGTACATTTTTTAATATCAGAAACATGAGAAGTTTTCAAATGTGGTAGTTCCCGGCCTAGGAGTACCAGGGTGTGCTACAAGTTTGGTTTCAGAAATTAGAAAGAGTGTTTTACAAAGTAGCATGGACTGGCCTAGAAGGTCGTGGATGTCACAATATGGTATCAGAGCTCCAATTTTCAACACTAAGCCTGCATGGTCCATGTAAGTGGAGATTGAAGAAAATGTTTCACAAGGAATTGTTGTCAAAATAGACAAAATTAGAGTTTCAGAATGTCCATGAGTGCCAAGAGGGCGTTGAGAGCACTTTTACTATGTTCAAAAGCTCAAGAGGTTTAATGAGTCGATAAAACCAACAGAGGATGGAAACCACAACAACCTTGGTGTTGGGCCACAAAGTTTAAATTTGGGTCGTTGGATCTGTTCAGGAGAAGACAGTTCCCTCACAACCATTGGATCATGATAAGTATGTGGTTTTTAACCCCTCGAGTCCTTCAAAATTTGTTTCTTCAACAAATATTAAGTCTTTGATTAAAAGGAGTTAAAATCCTTGAAGCTCCAAAGTTATGAAGTGATTATATGTTGTAGATCAATGGGAGAAATGCTTGACCATTGGGTTTGGCCAAGGAAAGATCTAAGTTGTTAGATCAAAGACAGATTAGGAGGTGAGGTACAATGGAGAAGATCATATCCCAACCATCAGATCTGTGCACGAGCGAATGTGAGAAATATATCCCATGAAAATTTGGAGGTTCAACACTCCAGGAGAAGTGATTCCTTAATCTTCCAGAAGGGAAATCTCTCGAAGTCCCGAACTCCCAAACTTCGGAGCTAATCTGGACCGTTCGTGTTGAGGACACGTGTCCACAGATTAGCAATTATTTTGGAATTTGGTGTTCGAGAGTTTTGGGTGTAGTGTGGAGAAGTCTCCCAGAGCCCTGAAGTTTCAAAGCTACGAATTCTTGTAGTGGTTCTACACTGTAGATCATTTGAGAGAAGGCAAACAGTTGGATTTCCTGAGTGGTTCGGCATTTTGGCACTCCAGGGAAATTTTTTTGTGGTTGCATGAAAGGATGAGTTTTCCGAAGTTCTGAAGTCTGAAACAAATATGAACCATTCCTTAATCGAAGATGCATGTACGCATATTATCCTATTTGAAATTTCGGCATTTAGGTGTCTTGACGTGCTCTAGCATAGAAAGTTCTGAAGTCTCAGAGTCTCTATGACCCGAAGCTCCCAGAAACAACTATTCAAAAGTTTGGAATTTGGGATTTATAAATCATGTGGGAGTAGAAGCTTTTGAAGCTTGAAGTGTTGAAGTCCTGGAATTGCAGAGTGATGTGACATGATGATGTCACTTAGAGTGACGTGAACCTATTCAGAATTTCAACATTCGAGATTTTTGAAATATGTTATGGAAGAAACCTCTGAAGTCCTGAAGTTTCAAAGTCCTGAAGTTCCGAAGTCATGAAGCACTAGAGTGATGTGTACCTATTCAGAATTTTGACATTCGGGATTTTTGAAGGATTTTGTGGTAGAAACCTCCAAAGTCCTGAAGTTCCGAAGTCACGAAGCACTGGAGTGACGTGGCCTACTAAGGTCACCTAGGGTGACTTGGACACACTTTATTCTTTCCACGTGTCATTGTGTTCCATGATTTTTAAATATCATTAATGCCAATTAGTATATGAAACATGTCACCAGTCAAGTATGGTCATGTGTCCGCTCCTTATTTTCTACCACGTTGCACCCCCCTGGTGCGTGGTTTCTAACGAGAATCCAGAAGTTCAGAGAATCCGACGTTCAAGAGAATGTGTGTATGTTTACAAGAGAACCTTCGAAGTGAGAAGCTCCAGAGATCTTATCTAGGAAATTATCTTATTCGGCATTCGGAGGGAATGATGTTTGAATTTTGCAGAAATTCCAAAGCCCGAAGTTCCGAAGTCTCGAAGTTCCAAAGTAGCGGAGCCCCGAAGATCCGAAGAGGTACTATGCAAGGATTCATTAGTTCAACGTTCAAGAGAAATAAGGTATGATGCAATAAGAAACTTTGAAGCCCAAATTTCTGAATCCCTGAAGTCCTAAAGCTCCAGATAAGCGCATGTCATCTAAGTGCTTGCTCATAACCTTGGTCCTATGAGACTTTAGTCAAAATAAAAGGGGGCTAGTTCCTGAATTGATCTCTTCAAATACAAAAGGGGGCTAGAAGAAGGAATATGTGGGGTTCTGATCTATACAGACCTATGCCTAAATATGTAAAGAAGGAATGTGTACTTTATGAAAGGACCCATCATGAGTCCAAGAACCAATTCGGCTCTCAAGAAGAAGAATAGTTGTACAAATATTACCTTACAGGAAGGAACATTGTTCAAATATCCATAACTTCCTACTCAAAAATCATAATTGACCAAGGCAGTAGTCATTGGAAATATATTGGATAGTAGAACATAATTTTTCACCCAGAAGATTGAGATGAATAGTGAATTTCTCAGAAAATTAGAAGAAATAAGTTGGATGTATTATTGAACCAGAATGGTTCATATTTTTCATAAAATTGTTGAGTGAGTTAGCCTAAAAAAGTTTTGTTGTCTGCACATTATGCAAAGTTAACAACAACTAGATCAAACCCGAATCAACACAAAGTATAGAGGGATGGAAGAGACACAAGGGGCTTATAGTCAGGAAGATGAGATCAGAGGAAAGTATGTCCATTTGGTTATTGAAGGAACAAACTCCAGTGGACATGGAGAGGGAAAGGATGAAAAATTGAATATGGAAGAAACCATTAGAAATTTGCAGAAAGATTTCCAAAGTCACAAGGTTGATAATGAAAGGATTATGACATTCCAAGGAGTAGCAGGAATAATTCACCATGAAGTTAATGCAGAGCCTAGACATATTTGAAAAGAAATTGGATAAGGAGAATGGCTCAAGAAAATAAGGAAGTCGTAGGTCTCCTGATGAGAAAGAAAGATCAAGGAGTGATAGCAGACATCACCTTCGCTTCCCAAGGAATTCTAATAGGATAGCACCCAACAACTCTAGTTCATCCCCTGTCAAGAAGCATTAGAAGAGATCCGGGGTGGATGAAATATGAGGAGAAATGAACAAAATCAAACCTCCTTCATTTGATGGTGAGCACAAGAAGGATGAATATGTCAAGACATGGTTGCTAGGTATGAGAAAATATTTTCAATTGCATAATTATTCTTCTCATGCAGAAGGAAGAGTTGATATCTATCAACTCAAAGGAAAGGAATCCATGTGGTGGGATCATCTTGTGTAGGTGAAAAACGTCAAAGAGAAAAATGTTACTTGGAAGGAATTCAAGAATTATTTTGAAAATAAATACTTGGCTTAGAGATACTATGACAAGAAAATGAAAGTTTTCTTCGAACTCAAGCTTGTAAGTATGACCATTGATGAGTATGAAAGAAGGCTTTTGGAACTGTTGAAGTATGTCTCCTTCATTAAGAATGAGACAGTTAATATTCAGAGGTATATGAGTGGGATTCCATCTTTCATCAGTGACAAGATTCAATATGATGATCCCAAGACATTGGAAAATACCATAAGGCGAGGAAAATGCCTATATGATCAGCAGAAAGGAAAGCCAACTTTCCAAAAATCTTGGGAAGACAAGAAGAAGTTCAATATGGAATAGAGGAAGAAGGGGAATAAGCCACCTTTCTTAAGAAATAGTCCTTAGGGACAACCAGCTTCTAGAGAGTCCCGAGTGATTGAGACAAGTGGGAAAAGGAAAAGGCATCCACCCATTCAATGTTGGGGTTGTAAAGGAGATCATTTGTATAGAGATTTTCCTCACAAAAGTGACAAAGTGAGAGTTTTTCACAATGTACAACAAGCAAAAACAATGGAGGACATGGGAAAAAATGTACCAAGGATCTATGCAGCCCTGGACAACAAGAAAGAAGAATTTCAATCACACATGATTGAAGTAGAAGGTATGATCAACAACCAAACCATTGAAATTTTAATTGATTCATGAGCTATTCATAGTTATATAGATCCTAAGGTGGTGGAAATATTTCATTTTCCAAGAAGCAAGAATGGGAAATATTGGTTGGTGTAGCTGGCTACTAGAGCCAAGAGAAAAGTTAATGAGTTGGTTAAGTCATGTCTAGTGGGCATGAATGGGCTGAGCACCAAGGCAGATTTGGACATCTTACCTTTATGTTCCTATGACTATCTAATTGGGATGGATTGGTTGGACCAACACCATGTTTTCTTAGAATGTCATAACAAGGCATATACTTGCGTGGATGAGGAAGGGAACCTAAGGATAGTCCAAGTAATTCCTAGGGTAGTAGATGTCAGAGAAATCTTAACAATGTAGTTGAAGAAGTGTTAAAGAAAGGGTTGTCAAATATTTGCATCCCATATGGAAGAAACACCTAAGGCTAATATTTAAAATATTGAAGATTATGCAGTCCTAAAGGAGTTTGAGGATGTGTTTAAAGAAATACTAGGATTACCTCCTAAAATATATATTGATTTCTCTATAAATCGGGTTCCTGGAGCAACTCCAATATCCAAGACTCCTTATAGGATGAGTACTCTAGAAATAAAGGAGTTGCAAGTACATATTGAACATATTATGAAGAAGGGATACATACGCCCAAGTGTATCACCTTGGGGTGCCCCAATTGTATTTGTGAAGAAGAAGGATGGGACATTGATATTGCATATTGACTACATATAGTTGAACAAAGTAACTGTAAAGAATAAGTATCCTTTTCAAGGATTGATGACCTCTTTGATCAGTTGAAGAATGAAAAAATATTCTCCAAGGTTAATCTCAGGTCAAGTTATCATCAGGTAAGAATTAAAGAAGAAGACATCAACAAGACTACTTTCCAAAAAGGGTATGGGGATTTTGAGGTCTTTTTTCATTGTCTTTTTAGATGACATCCTTATATTTCAAGTCAAAAGAGGAACATGAGCAACACTTGAAGATGGTACCACATGTATTAAGAGAGAATTAGGTGTATGCCAAATTGAGCAAGTGATCATTTTATTAGAACAAAATTCATTATTTGGGTCATATCATAGTTGAGGAAGTGATCGCAGTGGATCCTTAAAATATTAAGGCCATTAAAGGATGGTCAGCAACCAAGACTCTGACAGAATTCAAATCCTTCATGGGTCTCACTGAGTACTACAAATGATTCATTTCAGGATTCTCAAAGATTGCACACCCAATTACTTCCTTGCAAAACAGGGGATTGAAGTTACTGTTGTCATTGGAGTGTGAAAAGAGCTTCCAACACTTGAAGAAATTATTAACCAGTGCTCCAATTATAAGGATTACAGATCCAAATGATACTTCATTGTATGTATAAATACATGTAAATAAGGACTTGGTGGAGTCCTTAGTCAGAATGGATATGTTGTATGTTATGAATCAAGGAAGTTGAAGGAGCATGAAATACACTATGCCACTCATGATTTGGAGTTGGAAGCCATAGTGCATGCCTTGAAAAAATGGAGACACTACCTCATTGGAAAAAGGTTCAAGCTGAGGACAGACAATAATAGTCTAAAATATTTATTTTATCAACCAAATTTAAATGCCAGGAAGAGAAGATGGTTGGAATTTCTCAGTGAGTATGACATTGATATAAAGCATAGCAAAGGGAAAGAGAACAAGATGGTTGATGCACTCAACAGAAGAGTGCATGAATTGCATGCTACAACCATCAGCATGTGTCAATATGATTTGAAGGGAAGAATATCATAGGATGCAAAATCAGATTTTCATTACATGGAATTAGTGGAAAAATTACAGCAAGGTAATTTGCAACAGAAAATTGAAGATTACAAGTTGGGAATTGATGAAATTATCATGTACAAAACATGATTTATGTACCCAATTCTCAGGAGATGAAAAATATGATACTGAAGGAAATGAATCATGTTGCTTATTCTAGGAACCTAGGATATCAAAACTATTACAGCTATCAAGAGCCAATATTATTTCCCAAGCATGAAGAAAGAAATTGTTGAGTACATTGTCAAATGTTGGGAGTGTCAAAAGGTCAAGGATGAGCATAGGAACCTAGTTGGTTTTCTGCAACCATTACCCATTCCTGAGTGGAAGTGGGAAGTAGTGACGATGGATTTCATCACCAAGATTCCCAGAACAAACAAGCAATATGATTCTATCATGGTAGTGGTGGACAAGCTTACTAAAGCTACCCATTTAATTCTAGTGAAGCTCACTCACAAGGAAACTAATGTTGTTGATATTTATATGAGGGAAGTAGATATATTGCATGGTATATGCAAGAAAAATGTGTCTGACAAAGACCCAAATTTTACCTCAAAGTTCTGGAAAGGCTTATTTAAAGGATTTGGAACAAATCTGAATTTTAGCACAATTTATCATCCATAATCTTATGGGAAACCAGAGAGGGTGCCCAAGTGATTGAAGATATGTTGAGTATGTATGTGATGGATAAATCATCAGAATGGGAAGACTATATACACTTGGTAGAGTTTTCTTACAACAATGGGTACCACGCATCTATGAAGATGAGCCCATTTGAGGCACATTATGGAAGAAAGTGCACACACTAGTAAGTTGGGAAAACCTTGCAGATAAAGAAGTAGTTGGGCCAGAGTTGCTAAGGGAAATGGAAGAGAAGATGTCAAAAATAAAGTAGAATTTAAAGGATGCTCAAGACAGGAAGAAAAACTATGTTGATAAGGGAATAAATCACAAGGCATTTTGTGTAGGTGATCATGTATTCCTGAAAGTGAAGGCCAATAGAAGTTCCTTGAAGTTGGGAAATTGTTCCAAGTTGGTAGCTCGTTATTGTGGGCCATTTGAAATCCTAGAGAGGATTGGACCTATAGATTGTATGCTTTCATTTCCTACATCTACGTCTATTCATAATGTATTATGTGTATCATTTCTCAAGAAGTATATAACTGATGCTAATCACATTATTGATTGGAATGTGATTCAGGTGGAGCAAGAAGGCTCTTTTCAAGTGCTTTCTTTGTGCACAATAGATTGAAAGATCAAGAAAATCAAGAATCGATCCATAGGATAATAAAGGTCCAATGGACCTGGTACGGTCCTGAGGATGCAATGTGGGAGCACAAAGATGCTATGCAGACTGAATACCCACATATTTTTGAATATTTTTGAAAAGAATGATGGTAATATGTAAATAAGTTGCACTGAGGACAATGCAAAAATAATGGGAGGGGATTGTAATACCCCAAGGTCGAGCCCTAGTTGAACTGTAAACATGTTTTATAGGCTAGTGAGCCAAGCGATTATAATCTAGGAGGCTTATGTGATGATTAGGCCAGAGAGCCTAGATGCTAAGGCCAGTGATCCTATTTTTGTATATGTAAACACTCATATCATTAATACAATAAATCACTGCATGTAGGCCAACCACGATAAAAGATTATGGGGGACTAAGCTCCACTAGGAAGGGAAAGGGAGGGATAATATCCTAGGAAAGGGGATAAACTAGAGGGATTATCTCAAAAGGAATATTATATTAGTATTTCCTAAAGACTATGGTGAGGATAATTTATTTATCCTAAGTCTCATGGAAGAGGGAATGAATCCCAAGTGGAGAGAAAAGAGCTCCAAGAGAGCCATGTGTCAATAATGGCACAGGAAAATATAGGTGGGGGGAAATAGTATGTTTTGCATATTTTCCCCATTCACTCACGCACAGATCCATCCCCTCCATCGTCAACCCTTTCAACTTCCATGCACCTCTGGAACCAACAGGAACCTTCAACTATCTCGTACTTTTCTTGTGAAGCACAACGCACCTGTACTTTTCCTAAGCCTGTATCATGCCTTACATATTTTTTGTTGTTGTCATCATTTGTTCTATACATTAGCTTTGTTGCTTCCATCACCCTTACATAATTGACTAAGAAGCTAGACTAAGAAGTAGGTTGTCAGGCCTATGGTTTGAAGAGGTGGGTTGTCAGGCATGCGGACTAAAGAAGTAGGTTGTCGGACCTATAAGTAACTTTATCTAGGTGAGAGAAGTTTTTGCGAAGTGATTTTCTCAGAGGAATCCTAATGACAACTATATTTATTTGAGAATTCATGTCCGGCCTGTTGTTGAAGCCCTAGAAAGGAAGTGGGGAGCTAAGGGACTATTGAGCAAAGAAGGGGTACACTTCTTGGGGTGGGACAGGTATGTGGGGAATGAGAGGTTGTAGGTTGTTAGTGTGAGTTGGCTCCTGGGATGAAATCCTTCATGTTGATTGTGCAACTTCCATTTGTCTCAGCCTAGCCTAGGAATACCTCTACCCGGGTGGAGCTTAGTCCTAACTTGGGGGTGACCCATTGATGAGAGTGAATAGAAGCGTGTTATAAGGCTGTGAGGTTCCTAGAAGGTCTGCACACAATTGGTGGTATTCTATAAAAAGATAAGTGTCAATTATGTGTTCATTTTCATGTTGTGTATTTGTACATGTCTTATATTTATGATTTTTTCCTGTATATGTTGTATGTATAGGCTTACTGTTATTTTTGCATTAATCTATGTATTAGAAGAATGTAATTATATGAGAGGGACTATGGTTGGTTATGTACATTTTTTAATATCAGAAACATGAGAAGTTTTCAAATGTGGCAGTCCCTGGCCTGGGAGGCCTAGGGTGTGCTACAAGTTTGGTTTCAGAAATTAGAAATGGTTTTGTACGGAGTAGCATGGCCTGACCTAGTTGGCCTAGGATGTCACACTTGTGAGTCAAGATCATATTCTCCTTATTCAAATATATACATGGACATATTGAATCCATCCGTATGTACAAGATAAAAAATTTCCTCCAATAAATAATATTTTTCTTGCTCAACTATCTGCCCAATATATCGTTCATCAAGAACTGTTGCATTTGGAATTGGTTGTCTGGGGACCCTCTATTTTTGTTGACTATCATTATTCTCAAACCTCAGTCTCTACTCTTGAGGAGGGTTCCTTATTTTTTTTGGGACCGATATCCTTGGATTTGGTATGTAATTATCGTTCCTTCTCAATCAGATTATTTCATTTTGCATTTGTCTAATTGTTCTATTCAATTGTACAATTTTAATCCTTTGCTTAGTCTCTTGGGCTACCACAAGGTTTGTTTTCACATTCAGTATAATTCCCTTGAAAAACCATCCACCAGTGATTTTTTTTTGACTTGGTTGCGTCCTTTTATCTTCATTCCTTTTTGAACTAGAATATTCTTTATCATCGATATTTAAATTACCCATCTTCCTTTTTACTTTTTTGAGGATAATATCAGGGTTAGTGCCTAGTCCAATCATGATTTCTTCCATTTCTGTATATTTAGTCATTGCTTCCTCTAGTGTATCCATTTGGGAGGTTCTAATAGAAAACTTTACATCAGGTGTCATGGAATTTTTATAACAACCAAGTATGACTGGATCATTTGGCCTTTTATCTTAAAGAATTTCGCTCAGAGTTTTATTGAATCTAAGATTGAAATCTCATATTCTCTCATTATTATTTAAACAAATCTGAGTGAATTTAGTGAGAAGGTTATGATAATATATTGGGGGAGAGAACATAGTGATGCAGGAGCATTGTTAGCGAGAACGCGGAGCAGGAACACTCAATGCCTGGAAATCTTTTCGGAATCTCAACGCTGGCAGTCATGACGAATATTTTGAAGCACTCCTGAACTGAACGATCACGAGTGAAGTGGTATTTTCCACTTCATCTCTAGAATATGACTGAACTAAGATAGTCGTTAGGTTAGGTTTTGGAGTAGAAAAATAGTCGGGGGGAACCCTAAGGACCCTCTGAGATAAATAGAAGTTTTGTACGCCCAAATGAGGCTGTTGCAAGTTAGTAGGAGATTTATGAATTTTAGTTGTTGTTTTGATTATATCTATAGCCACTTTTACTTTTGAATGAAGATAATAGAGGAAAATTGACCCAATGCATGGTGTGGACATTGTTTTGAATTCCATGTTATTGTGTTTTTCATGAATGAATGAATTTTGTTACGAGTAGATGGAACTGTGAATGTTAGTGTAAGTTTCAATTGTTTCTCTTCTATTAAATTGGTACAAGGAGTGCACATATAATGCAAGGAGTGCATTGATGGGATTTGTTTCAGTTCCAAAGATCAGAAGAGATAGCATGAGACTTTCCCCTTTTCAAGGAGTGAAAATTGACTACTTCAAGGTGTGCACAGTCATCCACAAGAACTCAAACCTTGTGTAATAATCTGTTGCAAGGTGTGCATCGAGAAAGAGGAGATCACCAGGAGGGTAGGAAGATTTTCTTTTCAAGAAATCCTTCTAATATGATTTATCGAAAATCCTTGGATTGCAAGGAGTGTGCGAGAAGTTGAAACCTTCACGAAGGCCAAGCTCAGGAGGGATAACACTTTTCACAAGTGTAGTCAAGATCTGAGAGATGGACTCGTAGGAGATTCAAAGGTAAAGACCTTTGAAGTCTTAGAAAATCTTCTAAGTCAGAAGAAATCATAATCTCAGGAGGAGGAGCGACGGTGACCATTGGATCACAGAGCAAAGGATCAACAATCATCTGATCAGAACAAGGTGCAGGAGATTTAACACTTCACACACAAAAGAGGGAGAACTCATCAAGGTTTGAGAATTGACATTTTATGAAGCCTGAAGAGATAGAAATCCGAAGGGAAATATTAGTCATCTGATCATATGAAGAGGACCTAAGTCATCAGATCATCGAGAGTGAACCTTAGGCATTGGATCGGTCAAGTGAATCTGAGCTGTCAGATATCGTGAGCTCAGGAGGGAGCGAGTTTGAAACTTGAGATTCCCAAAGTGCGAAGTGTTGGAGAGTCGAATCTAATCTAGACTGTTAGATCCATAAGGGTATGTATTGACGAGTTGTGAGATCTAGAGGAAGGAAAAGGTAAAGAGTTGAAACACCTGAAGCCCGAAGAGACAAAGAGACAAGAGCTGTCGATCTGTAAGTGGACACTTGTTAGTAGATTGTGAGATGCGGGAAAATTGTAGTGGGGTTTTAGTTTGAGAACTGATATTGCCAAATCTCGAAGACCCAAAGAATCGAAGTGAATCTTGGCCAACAGATCTAGAGGAGACATAGCATGAATCCATGGACTTCGTGTAAAGTCTCGAAGTGATTTGTACCCGTAAGATCTGAGAGAGATGTGGCATAAATCCATGTAATTTGGGTAAAGACCTGAAGTAATCCTCGATCATTATATGAGGATGACACACATCAGTGGATCACAGCCTTCAGATAACAACCATTTGGAAAAGGGTGGAGTTTGAGATTTCAAATCTCCGAAGTCCAAATATCGGAGGATATCTCGACCATTGATCGAGAAGAGGGTCACAGGACTATTGATCTGAGGAGAAAGGTCAAACACCCTACGTGGAAGAAAGACTATTGATTGAGCAAGATAGGTGTCTACATATCATTATCTCTGGAAGATTGAAGTACGAAAGAAACAAGGGTTGGATATTTTAAAACCCCGAAGTCTAAAATCACAAATAGATCACATTCGTTGATTTAGGAGGGGTGGATCTGGTCCGTGGATTGGGAAAGGGCTAATTTGAACTGTCTGTTTAGTTAGCACCATAAAGATCGTGAGATTGATATTCATCTTGCATTTAGGAGACATAAATTACTCGACCTTTATGAGGTTGAGAGCGGGCTGCAATCACACGTAGCCGCAAGGTCATCGCCCAAGGTCACATCTGAGAAGGGGCCAAGAGAAAATGTGTTAATGCCAACTCTGAGATTTTGTAGAATGTGAAAGGGAAGGTCATGGGTATCGTGAAGCCTACACAAGGAGCTGAGAGGAACTTTGTTTAATACATAATGAGACCAGCAAGGTTTCAGAGTTTCGTTCTACTCCAAAATTGAAGATCTTGACTGGGAGGTCATGCAACCCTTAGGAGAGAAGAGGCTCTGTGCCAAGTGGTATCAAAGAAAGAAGTTTTTATTGCAGACAACAGGCAAAGGAGAAGAGACAAAAGAACTTGAAGTTGTGCTCTCTGTGTGAAATATAGTCAACGCAATGCCACCAAGGAGACAAATGGAACCACCTTTAGCCAATCAAGCTTTAGAAAGGGAAATGCGAGAAGTTCATGCAGTATTAGAGGAGATGGAGGCAGCACAGAGATGAACACCTGATGTTGAATACATCAGCAATGCAGAGAGTGAAGAAGTAGAAGTCAAAGAAGCTATAGAAGAGGATGTTTATGAAGAACTCTTGTTGACAGAAGTTGTTAGATTGGGATCCAAAGCCAAGATAGAGGTCCAAATGTATGAAGGAAATTTAGATGTTGAAGAGATGCTGGATTGGATAAGATCCATGGAAAAACATTTCGACTATGAAGATGTCGATGAAGAGAAAAGGGTGAAACATGTTGTCACCAAGCTAAAAGGACATGCAACATTTTGGTGGGATGAACTGCAGGTTAAGAGGAGAAGAAAAGGCAAATAGAAGATAAAGAATTGGGACAGAATGGTAGCCAAGTTGAAGACTAAATTCATGCCCAAATATTATCAGATCAATCTGTTCAAGAAGTTGTAGAACTTGAGAAAGGGTATGAAAGTTAAGGAGTACATGGAGGAGTTATGCATGTTGAACAATAGAACTAGATAAAGGGAGAAAGATGAAGAAAAAGTTTCCAGATATATAAATGGCCTGAGGTATGAAATCTAGGACGAGTTCAACATAATGTCAATAAGGACAGTGGATGATTATTATTAGTTTGCACTGAAGGTAGAGTAGAAGTTGGCCAGAAAACAAATCCAGCGAGGAAGAGGTAAGGGCCCAACCCCAAACAAAGGAAAGGGAGTTACCCATGACAAAGAACATAAGTGTAAGGATGATAGTGAGAAACCACATAGTCACTCGGAAAGAGGAGGAAGTTCTTGAGGAAGACAGGGTGGTGGAAGAAGTTCTTCTAGAGGAAGAGGAAGAAACTGAGGAGGAGAAGTAAGATGTTATTCTTGTGGAAAGACATGGTACATGTCTTGAGAATGTCCCAAGAAAAATAAATAAGGAGGAGGTGAAGCTCACATTTCAGAAGCACCGAGAAGGAATGTTGATGCATGAGGAGCAGAGGATGGAACATCCCTAATGTTGAGAAAGGTTCTCTTAAAACCAGAGGCAGAAGTTGAAAATCTAGTGCAGAGGAACAGTCTCTTCAGGACAACTTGCAAGACTAAAGACAGAGTATGCAAGGTGATAATTGACAGTGGGAGCACTGATAACTTAGTATCCACATAGATGGTGGATAAAATGGAGTTGGAGACATCTGCACATCTGAAGCCATAAAAAGTCTCATGGTTGCAGAAAGGACACTAGGTAATGGTTACTAAACAATGCTTGGTTGAATTTAAGATAGGAGGATATAGACATGAAATTCTATGTGATGTAATTCCCATGGATGTATGCTATATTTTGTTTGGAATACCATGGCAGTTTGACGAGAATTTCATTCATGATGGGGGGAAGAATACATACACCTTAGATAAGAATGGTAGAACACACATGTTGTTGCTAATAGAGGAAAACAAAGTGAAATAGGAAGCCATTACAAGCATACTTCTCATGAGCGGGAAGGAACTCCTGAAAGAAGTCAAGAAATAACAAGAGATGTAGTTCGTTGTGGTGACGAAACCCAGAGTTATCCTTACAAGTACTTCGATGGATGATTTGCCTGAAGAAGTTCAAGAATTATTGGATAATTTTGCTGACATAGTGGTGGATGATCCTCCTACATCATTTCCACCCATCAGAAGTATCATCCATCATATTGACTTGATACCAGGAGAAAGTCTGCCAAACAAAGAAGCATATATATTGACACCTCTAGAGAATGAGGAAGTGAAGAACCAAGTCCAATAATTATTAGACAAGGGTTTGGTCAAAGAGAGATTGGTTCCATGCAAAATACCAACTATATTGAGTTCAAAGAAGGATGGAGGATGGATAATGTGTATAGACTCAAGAGCCATTAACAAGATCACTATCAGGTATATATTTCCTTTACCAAGAATGGATGATTTAATGCACTGTTTGAGTGGAGAAAATTTATTTTCTAAAATAGATTTGAAAAGTGGATATCACCATATTAGAATGAGAGAAGGTGATGAGTGGAAGACAAACTTTAAGACAAATGAAGGTTTGTATGAGTGGCTTGTTATTCCATTTGGATTAACAAATGCCCCGAGTACTTTTATGAGTTTGATGAATGAAATACTAAAATATTTCATTGGCAAGTTTGTGGTTGTATATATGGCTGATATACTGATCTTTAGCAGGACTAAAGAGGAGAATTTGAGGCACCTGACACTAGTGATGAGGAGACTGCAATAGGAGAAGTTGTTGATAACCTTGAAGAAGTCCTCTTTTATGAAGACGGAGCTCATTTACTTGGGTTTTTTTATCCCTTCAAATGAAGTGAAGATGGATCCAGATAAAACATTTGTACAGTTGAGTAGTTCATACTATTGGCCAGGTATGAGAAAAAAAGTGATAAATTTTTTGAACAGATGTAGAATCTACCAACATGAAAAAGGAAAAATATAGAACACTGGATTGTATCAACCATTTCCAATACTAGAGAGGCCTTGGGATGCAATAAAAATGGATTTTTTGTTGGGGCTACCAAGAACGCAAAGAGGATTTGATTCCATATTTGTGGTGGTGGATAGATTTTCAAAGATGGCACACTTTATCCCATGCCAGAAGACCAGTGATGCAACACATGTTGCATATATGTTTTTCAAGGAAGTTGTGAGACTTCACGGACTACCCAGAAACATTGTCTCGGACATGGACACTAAATTTGTTGGTCACTTGTGGAGAACTCTGTTGGAGAAATTGGGGACAGATTTGTCCTTCAGCTCATCTTATCACCCTCAAAAATATGGGTAGACTGAGGTGGTAAACAAAAGATTTGGAAACTTATTGAGGAGTTTGGTAACTAATCATCATAATCAGTGGGATTGGATTCTGCCACAAGTAGAGTTTGCATATAATGACTCACCAAACATGAGAACTGGAAATATCCCATTCCAAATATTGTATGGAATGCAACCCAGGGGAGTATCTCAGTTGAGAAACTTGGAACAGAGTGAGATTAGGAGCACTGGAGCATAAGATTTTGCTCCAGAAATGAAGAATATCCATAGTCAAATCAGAGGACAATTGCAGAGTTCTAACCAAGAGTACAAGCACAGAGCTGATCAACATCACAGAGAACTTCAATTTGAAGTAGGAGATCAGGTTCTAGCACATCTCAGGAAAGAAAGGTTCCCTAGGGGAACATATAACAAGTTAAATTGAAAAACATAGGACCATGTAAGATCTTGAGGAAGTTTTATGCAAATGCCTATGAGATTGAGTTGGTAGATGATGTGGGTATATCACCCATATTCAACATTTCAAACCTGTACCCTTATAAGAAAGATGACATAGAGGGATCAAAAGATCAAGAGAAGTTTCAGTGGGAGAAAAAAATGCCTATAGAAAAAAAAACACAGATAGGGAATATCATTGATTAGAGGATTGGAAAAAATACCAGGAGGAAGACCTATTTTGAATATCTGGTCAAGTGGAAGGGACACCCAATAGAATATGCCATTTGGGAAAATGAAGTTGATATCCAGAAGCATGGAAAGTCAGTACAGGAGATCATGGAAATGAGTCAATGAATTTTTGTCAAAGAGAGTATGATGCAGGAGAATCATTAGTGAGAATGCGAAGCAGGACCACTCAGTTCCTGGGAAACGTTTTAGAATTTCAATGCTGGAAGTCACGACAAATATTTTGAAGCACTCCTGAACTTAGCACCAGGAAATCTTTTGAAGCACACTTGAATGATCATGAGAGAAGTGGGAGTTTCCACTCTTGATATGGAATATGACTAAACTAATGATCCATATGGATATCGGTGGCCACCCACCTTTTCCAACTAGCTCAAAAGAGTTTTCTGGCAATTTTGGCAATTTACTATTTTTAGCAGTTTTCACTTCTAGGGCCATTTTGAGGGCCTAAATGAAGGTTTTTCGGGATAGAGGTTCTCAATAATGGCCTATAGAATGATTGAGGGTCCAAAATTAATCTCCTCAATGATACCTTTCTAACAGGCTATCATATTCCTAAAACAGAGATCGTATGGAAAAGTTACGACCTCTGGAAGTTAATGTACTAACTTACCCAAACGGGGCCCACATGACTTTTGGCGCTTCATCTTCTAGGGTTAGGTTTTTGGATGTATAGGGTTTTTGTCATTCCTAGTTATTTTAAAAGGCATTCAGAGCCTCATTTTAATCATTTTATTGTGAATGAGAGAAATCGTCACATCTCTTCTCAAAGATAAGCCACCACCATTCCAGCAAGCTTGTTTCCGCTGCATTTTACAGTTTCATCTTATTTCATTATTGAATAGAAAACCAATTTTACTGTATCTCTATTATTTTGTGTTAAGAATCTATTAATAATCTGTATTCATTTCATTCTTCTCATAAAATCCAAATTAGTGGTATCAAAGCGGTCTTCTCCTTGTCGTCTTAATCCATGTCCCTAACGAGGTCAGAGTACAAAGAGTTGGGTCTTGAGCTTATTTCTCTTGAGGAAAAAATCTCTCGCATGCCCAAGAGACCTCTCATGGTAGGAGAAAATAAATATGATGGGACAGGAGATCCTTTCAAACTATTGATTGAGGAATCCCTCATGCAATAGAGGAACGAGATGATGGATAGTTTCGTGCAAATCCTTTGGCGACTACCAACAGACGACACATCTTCTTTGAGCGGAGGAGACACCCCCTTCAAGATACAAATAAACTTCGATATTCCTATATTTGAAGGTTAGATAGACGCATATGTTGTAGACAAGTGGTTGAATCTGCTAGAAGGGTATTTTTCTGTCCATAACTTCTCGAATAGAGAAAAGATTACTTTTGTGCTCCTCAAAGCCGTCCCCCATGTCAAAGATTGGTGGGAAACATTCTGTCAGAAAAAGGAAATAGAAGAACCCTCATTATTTACAGTCACAACCACTTGGGATTCCTTCAGGGATGCTATTAAGGAACAATACTACTCTATCAAAATTTATGACAACTTATATACCAAATGGACCATACTGCAACAAGAAAGAGACCAAGCAGTGCCAGATTTCACAAATATCTTCCATACCTTGCATACCAAGCTGGGTATCAAAGATTCAGAGTGACATCTGGTGCACAAGTATTGCGGTTCTCTACACATATACATCCAGACTGAAATGGAATTTCTATACATCTCATCCTTGGGCGTGGCCTACCGATATGTCGTCAAAATCGAGAAGAAGCTCAAACAAAAGACGCGGCAATTTGAGCCGGGGAACCCCTCACAACAAAAGCCAGGAAAGGGTGGCCCCAACCCATAGAAAAAAGGATAGAGAAAATATGGACAGTATCAGAACAACCAGTCCAATCCGCAAGCAAAGAAGGACACTAGAAAGAAAAAGAAAGATACCAGGAAGTGGTGCGACTTCCATAAGAGCCCTTGGAATAACACTGTTGATTGTCGCTCAAAGTAGTCACTGGTGGCCGAAGTGAAAGCCTTTGAATCAGATGTGGTTTCTGAATCTGAGCCAGAACTAGAAAGGGGAAGACAGATCATTGACGTGGAACCTAGTGCCACCGTTGCTACCACCAAGCTCTAGCCTGGTGAACTAGACGAGCCCGAAGAAGGAGAGCACCTCTTCCATTTGAAAATGTGGGTAAAAGGCACCCCACTGCACTTCATCATTGATAGAGGTAGCTAGAAGAACCTCATCTCTTAAGAGGTCATCAAGCAGCTAGCCTTGCCCACAATGCCTCACCCACAACCCTACACCATTGGATGGCTTCGCCAAGGAAGCGATCTTTGTGTCAGCCAACAGTGTTGACTGTCATATGAAATCAAGCCCTTCAAAGATGAGGTATTGTGTGATGTTGCTCCTCTCGAAGTTTGTGATGTTCTTTTGGGCCAAACTTATTTATGGAAATTTCATGTTGTATATGAGTCTAGGTCTTGTAGTGTTATTATTACGTTGAAAAGGAAAATGTACAGGATACATGAGGCAGTCCAACCTAGTGTTATTTCATTGATCTCTGCTAAGCAATGCAAGAAGGTCATCTCTCAGATGGGGAAGTTTATCTTCTTCATGATTCGCTCTCAGAATAAGTGAAAGATCACAGCCACATCAAGGGTCTCTGCGGACGATCTCTCCACACAAAAAAATCAAGTAGATAAGGTCGTGGAAGAATACTCAGATATCTTCTCCTCACCTGCTGGGGTACCTCTGCAATGCCAGGTCAAGCACCCCATCGATCTGACTGCTGGTGCACCACTGGCCAATGGGCCATTATATCATTTCTCTCTATTAGAGAATGAGGAGATCAAGCGACAAATCCAAGAACTTCTCCACATGGGGCACATCCGTCCCATCTCATCACCTTGCGGGAGCCCAATCGTGTTGGTACAGAAGAAAGATGGAACTTGACGACTCTGCATTGATTACTGGGCTCTGAATAAAATCACAGTTAGAAACCGGTACCTGATTCCCTGAATCAACGACCTCCTTGATCAACTCACCAGGGATAAATACTTCAGTAAGATTTATCTGAAGTCTGGCTACCACCAGGTCCCGATAGAATAGATAGATGTATGGAAGACCACCTTCAACTCAAAGGAAGGTCTTTTTGAATGGTTGGTCATGCCCTTTGGTTTGACAAATGCTCCAACCATTTTCATGAGGATGATGGATGATATCCTACAACCATTCACCAATAATTTTTTAGTGGTGTATCTGGATGACATTCTCATTTACAGCAAGACTTGGGTCGAACACTTGCAGCATATTCAGCAGGTTCTGCACACCCTGTGGTAGCACAAGCTATACTCCAACTTGGAAAAATTCTACTTCGGCATGGACAGGGTCCATTACCTGGGCTACATCATTGATCATCATGGTGTACATGTGGATCCAATCAATATCCAAGTCTTCCTTGACTGGCCATCCCCATCCACACTCACTGAGCTTTAGATCTTCTTGGGCCTTGAAAATTTCTACTGCAGGTTTGTGTTGGGATTCTTCCATATTGCATGGGACCTTAGCCAAATCACCAAGGGTGGTGGTAATGAAAAATTTTCATGGGGCCAGTACCAACAACAAGCATTCAATCATTTGAAGCATCGCTTGTGCTCATCCCTAGTACTTTCACTACCAGACCTGCAACATCTCTTTGAGATCGAGACAAATGCTTCAAAATATGTTGTGGGCATCATTCTCACTCAACATGGCCATCCCGTGGCCTATCATAGTGATACACTATCTGATGTTGTCTGTAAGTGCCCTACTTATGAAAAAGAAATGTACTCCGTTGTGCAAGTCTGCCGCCAGTGGAGACATTACATTCTTGGGAAGGAGACATTCATCCACACTGATCATAAGCCACTGCAGTTTATGTAGACACAAGGAAAATTGCAGAATGACCACCATCAAAAGTGGTCCACATACTTGCAGCAATTCCACCTCAACATCAAGTATAAAATAGGAAGCACCTATCACATCGTTGATTGCCTCAGCAGACCACCAGTCGCGACACTCACCATGGTGCTAGACTCTTGTGGCCATGAGACCCGTGGATGGCCCCAACTCTTTGAGACAGACCCAAACTTCACAGCCACCAGGGATGATTTTAAGGATGGAAATTTATATTAAAATGTAGAAACCTGGGCTAATCTTATTAGTCCTTAATATGAAAAATGTAAATTTTTTGGTGATATTTTTCTAAAATTGTTCAAATTTCTAAGGATTTTGTATAGTTTCTATAAAGTTTTGGCGATTTTTAAAGTAAAATAATTTTATTCTATGGAATTTGGGCGAATTGTGTTTATAAGAAAGAGAAATTGGCAAATATTTTTTCGAAAAAACCATGGAAAATTAGCCCATTTGCGAAATTTAGCCCCTAAAATCATCTATGCCCGCCACCTACTAAATGTTGGGTGCAAACATAGTTGTCGATAATTTCTATCTTCAGGATGGGTTTTTGTGTCATCTGGGCCATATCTTTGTTTGATCAAGTGAGCGAGCGAATATGATCTGGGAAGGCCACTACAGTTGGGTGGCATGACACTTCGGCGTCGAAAAGACAGTGGCGATGCTACAGAAACATTTCTACTAGCTGAAACTCTGACAGGAGGTCAACAAGTATATCAGGTCCTGCACTGCCTGTGCTATTGCCAAACCAACCACTAAGAAACAGGTCCTGTACAACCTTCTTCCTACTCCTAACAGGCCATGGGAATCCATCTCAATGGACTACATGTTGGGCCTCCTGTCCACCAAGCGGGGAAATGACTATGTTTTTGTGGTTGTTGACCGCTTTTCTAAGATGGCAATTTTGGTTGCCTGCAAGAAGAGCATCACAACAGAGGCCACTGCCAAGATCTTCTTTGAGTGGGTATAGGTACATTTTGTAATCCGACAAACCACAGTCTCAGATAAGGATAGTCTAATTCTCAGCACATCCTGGTCGAGCCTCTGGTCACTGCTGGACACCAAGCTAACAAAATCCACATCCTTCCACCCCCAAATAGATGGCCAAACCGAGGTCATAAATCGAATGGTTGTGGACATCCTTCGAATGTATAATTCAAAGCACCCTTCACATGGGATGAGAGCCTTCCCTATGTCCAACATAGCTACAATCGAGCCCTGCATAGCTCAACCGGCCACAACCCCTTTCAAGTGGGGTTGTGATTCCAACCATTGGGTCCCATAGATGTTGCACTTCCCCTTGCGGTCACCTCGACCAAATAATCTCCTGTAACAACTGAAGTTGACAAAGCCACCCGGTTCATTGAGCATATCCAACACATTTGCCAATAGGTTTAGGATATCCTATAGAAGTCCAATGACAAGTACAAATAGCGCCATGATCAACATCGGGTGCCACATAAGTTTTAGGTGGGAGACAAAGTTTGGTTTCACTTGCAGAAAGAACGCCTTACAGGACCCCATCGGAAGCTTCACCCACTCCATTATGGGTCGTACGCCATCACCAAGGTAGAAGGGGATAATGATTTTGAGCTCAACATTCTTCCTTTCCTTGGCCTGCACCCAATGTTCAACGTGGATCTCCTTCGCCCTTTTTCCCACCATTATTCGACACCTCAGACGTAGAAAAACAACTGACACCAATAGAGCTCAAGCCTGAATGCATCCAACATGCATCCAATAATAATATTGTGGACACATAGATCAAGGGAATTGGACAATAGAGGATCCATCTTTATCACATCGTCAAAGCAGGGTAGCTCCTACACCAAGGAAAGTGGCTCACCCGAGGCCAAATTCAACAGAAATTTCCTCATTTGATGGGGGAAATCAATGAAATGGATACCATTGCTTCCTAAGGAGGTAGGATTGATCCATATGTATATTGATGTCCACCCACCTTTTCCAACTGGCTCAAAACAGGTTTTTGACAATTTTGGCAATTTACTATTTTTAGCAGTTTTCACTTCTGGGGCCATTTTGAGGGCCTAAATGAAGGTTTTTTGGGATTGAGATTCTCAATAATGTCCTATAGCATGATTGAGGCCCCAAAATGAATCTCCTCGATGATACCTGTCCAATGGGCTATCATATTCCTAAAACGCAGATCGTATGCAAAAGTTACGACCCCGGGAAGTTAATGTACTAACTTACCCAAACGGGGCCCACATGGATTTTGGCGCTTCATCTCCTAGGGTTAGGTTTTTGGATGTCTAGGGCTTCTGACATTCCTATTTATTGTAAAAGGCCTTCAAAGCCTCATTGTAATCATTTTCTTCAGAATGAGCGCAACCGTCACATCTCTTCTCAGAGATAACCCACCACCATTCCAACAAGCTTGTTTCCGCTGCATTTTACAGTTTTAGCTTATTTCATTATTGAATAGAAAACCAATTTTCCTGTATCGTTGTTATTTTGTGTTAAGAATCTGTTAATAATCTCTATTCATTTTTTTCTTCTCATAAAATCCAGATCAACTAAGATAGTCGTTAGGTTAGGTTTTGGAGTAGACAAATAGTCATGGGGAACCCTACGGACCCTCTGAGATAAATAGAGGTTTTGTACGCTCAAATGAGGATGTTGCAAGTTAGTAGGAGATTTATGAATTTTAGTTGTTGTTTTGATTATAGTTGTAGCCACTTTTAATTTTGAATGAAGATAACAGAGGAAAATTGACCCAATGCATGGTGTGGACATTGTTTGCAATTCCCTATTATTGTGTTTTTCACGAATGAATGAATTTTGTTACAAGTAGATGGCACTGTGAATGTTAGTGTATGTTTCAATTGTTTCTTTTCTGTCGAATCAGTGCAAGGCGTGCACATACAACATGAGTACATTGAAGGGATCTATTTCGGTTCCGAAGCTCGGAGGAGACAACACGAGACTTTCCCCTTTGCAAGGAGTGCAAAGTGACTGCTGCAAGGAATGCACAGTCGTCCGCAAGAACTCAAACCTTGTGTAAGAATCTATTGCAAGGTGTGCATCAAGAAAGAGGAGAACACCAAGAGGGTGGGAAGAATTTCTTTTCAAGAAATCCTTCGAATCTGAGTTATCAAAAATCCCTAAAACGCAAGGAGTGCGCGAGAAGTTGAAACCTTCATGAAATTCAATATTAGGAGGGATAACACTTTTCAAAAGTGTAGTCGAGATCCAAGAGATAGAATCATAGGATCTTCAAAGGTAAAGACCTTTGAATACTTAGAAAATCTTCTAAGTCAGAATAAATTAGAAGCTCAGGAGGAGGACTGATAGTGGTCGTTGTATCACAGCACAAAGGATCAACATTTGTCTGATCAGAACAAGGTGCATGAGATTTAATTCTTCGCACACACAAGAGAGAGAACTCATCAAGGTTTGAGACTTGAAATTTCCGAAGCTTGAAGTGTTGGAAATTAGAAGTGAAATCTTAGTCATCCGATCATCCAAAGTAGACCTCAATCATCAGATCATCTAAAGTGAACCTCAGGGGTCAGATCGGTCAAGTGAATCTGATCTGTCAGATATCGTGAGCTCAGGAGGGAGCGAGTTTGAAACTTGAGATTCTCGAAGTGCAAAGTGTCGGAGATCCAAAGCTAATATAGACCGTTAGATCCAGAAGGGTACGTGTCAGTGGGTCGTGATATCTAGAGGAAGGAAAAGGTAAATCATTGAAACACCAGAAGCCTTAAGAGTCAAAGATACGAGAGCCGTCAATCTGTAAATGGACACTTGTCAGCATATCGCAACCTATGAAAAAATTGTAGTGGGATTTCAGTTTAAGCATTGAAATCACCAAATCCTGAAGACTCAAAGACCTGAAGTGAATCTGGACCGACAGATCTAGAGGAGACGTGGCATGAATCCAGGGACTCCAGGTAAAGTCCCAAAGTGATTCATAGTTGTCAGATCTAGGAGAGACGTGGCATAAATCCATGTACTCCGGGTAAATACCCAAAGTAATCCTCTATCGTCAGATCTGGAGGAAACACGTCAGTGGATCACAACCTTCGGATAACAACCATTTGGAAAAGGGTGGATTTTGAGATTTTAAATATTTGAAGTCCAAAGACAAGAGGAGATCTCGACCATTGATCGAGAAGAGGGTCACAGGACAGTTGATCTTAGTTGAAAGGTCAAACACCCGATGTGGAAGCAGGACAAGTGTCAACAGATTGTCAGCTCCAGAAGATTGAAGTATGAAAGAAAGAAGGGTTTGAGATTTCAAAACCCTAAAGTTCGTAATCACGAATAGATCACATTCGTTGTTTTAGGAGGGGTGGATATGGTCAGTGGATTAGGAAAGTTTCAATCTGAACCATCTGTTTAGTTAGCACCGTCAAGATCGTGATATCGATGGTCATCTCACATTTCAGGAACAAAATGTACTCGACCTTTACAAGGTTGAGGGCAGGTCGCAATCGCTTGTAGGAATGAGGTCATCGCCCAACGTCACATATGAGAAGGGGCCAAGAGAAAAGGTGATAATTCCAACTCTGAGATTTCAAAGATTGCAAAAGGGAAGGTCGCAGGTATCGTGAAGCCTACACAGGGAGTCGAGAGGACTTGTTTTTAATACAGAATGAGACCAACAAGGTTTTAGAGGGTCGTTTGATTCTAGAATCGAAGATCTTGACTGGGAGGTCACACATCCCTTATGAGAGAAGGGGGTCTACACCACATAGTTAGGAACATTCTTTCGAGATAATTGAATGAGCCAATTGATCTTGTGGGAAATGTTTTATACCATTCATAGGATTGGCCTGATAAGGTTTGGAGAAACAAACTTACCATTACATCATCATATTCCATAATATGAAAGTAAAAAACATCTAGGAACAAATCCACATGTCTTTTAGCATCAATTGCTCCATCTCCAGAAAATTATTTCAAAGTAACTTTAGGAAGTGATCTAAAAATGAAGAAGACTTGTATCCTAGAAAATATTTGCAAGTTAAATTTTATGTGTTAAAAGAAAATGGATCATCTTTGCAGCACATCATTAATAGGATTTACTCATTCAATATGCATATAAATAGCAGCATAATCAATGAACATAAAGCACGTAACACAACAAATGATAAAGGAGTTCACCCCTCTCTTGGGCTACATCTCCTGGTCCAGCTTCCAATGGATCATTAGTATTATTTACTCAAAGTGCTCAAAAATGTGCTTTATAATACTCAAACTGCCAAATAGACTATTCCAATGGCTTCATAACATCCAAAAACCACTAGCTGGGCTTTTTCGGCACCTCGTTTGGCCAAAAAGTGAAGAA
The DNA here is from genome assembly GCA_009831015.1 of Picea engelmannii. Taxonomy (NCBI): domain Eukaryota; kingdom Viridiplantae; phylum Streptophyta; class Pinopsida; order Pinales; family Pinaceae; genus Picea; species Picea engelmannii. Next base: position 192,920 of record ML795443.1, read on the forward strand.
GATGGGCTTCCTGGAAGTCCCCCCTTCAAGCTTGTTGTCTCTGCATCTACAAAATGCACCTCCTTTGGCTCAACCTAGCCCACACACTTATTTAAGCATAAAAACCTAGCACCAAACGCAACCACACAAACGATGCGAACTGTAGGACAGTTATGGGCACACCTAGCCCCTAACCATTAAGGGCCAGGTCATATCAACCCATGCGACCACGCGCTAGCATAAATATGGGCTCCCATTTCAAAAGCCAATGGTCAAAGGCCAAATGGCGGCAGTTGTAATAACCATTGGTACAAATGTTAAACCGCGTGCACATGCCATATAACATAGTTGTGGGTCATATATGATATAGCGTGCGACCAAGGGCTGGGGTTAAGCCCCGGCCCGGTCGCGGCCCAAACCAATAGTACATTCAAACTTTAATATAATCTGGGTCATATATATATTAAGTAACACATAGTGGCACATCGATTGGTGGCTCTTTTCCAAGTCGTTGCCCCTGCCCGGAGGTCGTGGGGTCGACTCCGGCCAAAGACATAAGTTTTAACCAAATAAAAAGATGACACGTGGTGACCATTAATTGGGCCACGTGTCATCGCTCCATTCGCTACCAAACATGCCAAGTCACCTGCCAACTATCTGAATGCCATCCGTCCACGTGTTGTATGACCTGCCACATGAAGTACAACCTGCCACGTCAACGTCCATATGGACTGTACAGGCTGTACAGTCAACAACCCTTTTTTGTCTATTTGTAAATTTGAACAGGATGTGATATCTCTCACTCTTGACGTCTGTTTGAACCCAAACGAGTTGTGTTGGGTTCGAAACAATGAGGCCTACGCTCTCATTCGATTTGAAGAAATTCTGAACACTTTGAATTTTTTAGCAAAATTTGATCCCTTGATCCCACCTCCCCATTGGAAAGATTTTGGACCTCCAAAAGACTATATTCAGTCTATTTGAAGATGAGGGTAAAGTTCCCAGACCCTTTCAACCTCAATCCACTTGGCTTTGCTTGGATTTGTACCTTTAAGACCAACTCGAAGATACTCCACATTTCCTCATTTTGAAGTTCACATTCTCCTGTCAAGGATGGTGTCTTCATGCAGTTCTGTAAGATATTCTGGGGAAAAATCATCTATAGAAGGAATATGAACATGCTCTCCATGATCATCAATCAACAGAGGCTCATACAATTTCAAATTCTCAACATTAACAACTGCATACATTTGCATATAAGGAGGCAAATCTAAATGAAAGGCATTGTTACCAATCTTGTCGATAATCTTGAAAGGACCATACCGAATCGGTTTCAATTTTTTTCCTTCTCCTTTAAGTCTCTCCTTACTGATGTAAAGACAAACTTCATCTCCAAATTGGAAACTGTGATCAACACGATGCTTTTCATGTCTCGTCTTGTACTTGGCTTGACTCTTTTCCAACTGCTCTTGCACCACTTGATGTATCGACTAAATTTGTTCAATGAACTTTTCTACCCTATCAATGTCATATTGACCATCGATAGCAATATCCTTCCCAAAGATAAAATCTAAAGGATATTTGGGCAAATAGCCAAAACATGCTTCAAATGGCGATGTTT
>ML795443.1:197790-211819 GCA_009831015.1 Picea engelmannii
TAAACATGAGTATATTATGTCTCAAATAACTATGTAAAGCTCCAATGTATTTGAGTAAAGTTTCTTGAGAAGACAAATCTACTCCCAAAACCAAAGCTCTTCTCCTAAATTCTTGAGTAAAGCTTTGCACATTCTGTCCTTTATCTTGTCTAAAAATTTTCCAATCCATAGTAGCCTTTTGCTTATATGCCAATGGGTAAAATTGCCTTTTCATTGCAACAATATACCTCAATCTGACATATCCAATTATCTAATTTCTCAGCATTAACTTCTCCATTGTATATTGGCAATTCAAATTTAATATCAATATTTAATGAAGGAATTTGCGAAGGAGTTTTACCATGTCGCTTTGAAGAATTTGAAAGAGATCTTGAACTGGTAGAAGAAGAAGAAGAAGAAGAAGAATATGGAGGAGAGGGTGGTGGAGAAGCACCATTCCCTCCATTTCCGTTTGGAGTTTTATCACCACTGTATCCCTTATGCTTTGAAGGGTTGGAGCCTTCACCTTGCAAACTTGTATTCCTTTCGATCAAGATCTTCATCATCTCTCTCATTTCCATGACAGCCTTTCTGAGATCTTCATCTTTTGCAGGAACATGTTCATGACTCTCTTCATGAGCCATACTTTGTGAATGCCTCCTTGAAACTTGCGGTGATGGTATATGCTTCCTCCTTGAAGGATGAGAACTTGGCTCTACAAGTTGACCTTCTCCTCTTGTGAGTTTCAACCTTATGAGCATCAGAAAACAAAACACTTACAAATAATCAAGTCTTCAAAAACCAGTGCTCTGATACCAACTTGATCTAAAAATGAAGAAGACTTGTATCCTTGAAAATATTTGCAAGTTACATTTTATGTGTTAAAAGAAAATGGATCATATTTGCAACACATCATTAATAGGATTTACTCATTCAAGATGCATATAAACAACACCATAATCAATGAACATAAAACACATAACACAACAAATGATAAAGGAGTTCACCCCTCTCTTGGGCTACATCTCCTGGTCCAGCTTCCAATGGATCATTAGTATTATTTTCTCAAAGTTCTCAAAAATGTGCTTTACAATACTCAAAATTCCAAATAGACTATTCCAATGGCTTCAGAACATCCAAAAACCCCTAGCTAGGCTTTTTTGGCACCTCGTTTGGCCAAAAATTGAAGAAGATAGGCTTTCTGGAAGTCCCCCCTTCAAGCTTGTTGTCTCTGCATCTACAAAACGCACCTCCTCTAGATCAACCTAGCCCACATGCTTATTTAAGTGTAAAAACCTAGCACCAGACGCAACCACACAAACAGTGCGAACTGTAGGACAATTATGGGTGCACCTAGCCCCTAACCGTCAAGGGCCAGGTCATATCGACCCATGCGACCACACACTGACATAAATATGGGTTCCTGTTTCAAAATCAAATGGTCAAAGGCCAAATGGCAGCCATTGTAATAACCATTGGTACAAATTTTAAACCATGCGTACACGCCATACAACATAGTTGTGGGTCATATATGATATAGCACACGACCAAGGGCTGGGGATAAGCCCCGGCCCGGTCGCGACCCAAACCAACAATACATTCAAACTTTAATATAATCGGGGTCATATATATATTAAGTAACACACGGTGGCACACTGGTTGGTAGCTCTTTTCCAAGTCGTTGCCCCTGCCCAGAGGTCGCGGGGTCGACTCCGGAAAAAGACATAAGTTTTAACCAAATAAAAAGATGACACGTGGCGACCATTAATTGGGCCACGTGTCATCACTCCATTCATTGCCAAACATGCCAAGTCACCTGCCAATTGTATGAATTCCATCCTGCCACATATCGTAAGACTTTCCATGTGTCGTATGGCCTGCCACGTTAGCGTCCGTATGGATTGTACGGACTGTACAGTCAACAACCCTTTTTTGCTTGTTTGTAAATTTGAACATAACGCGATATCTCTCGCTCTCGATGTTTGTTTGAACCCAAATGAGTTGTGTTGGGTTCGCAACGATGAGGCCTACGCTCTCGTCCGATTTGAAGTGATTTTGAACACTTTGAATTTTTTAGCAAAATTTGATCCCCTGATCAGGAAGGATTGAGAGATCATGTTGTTCTCCTTGCAGGTCAAGAGGAGAGTGTCTTATTCGTCTAGGTTTTTTGAACCTTATACCTTCTTCACATCTTCTTTCCTTCCATATTTCTTCATGTGGTTCTTCATGTCTTTCTTCATTTTTTTCTTCATTCCTTTTTGCCATGTCCAGAAGCTTCTCCTTTTCATCAAGAATATGTTCTTCACTTTCTGAAGTATGTAACTACTTAATTTTTCTCCTTGTGATTGGTCCTTTGTATTTATCCAAATTTAATTCCATCCTTGTTCTTTTTCTCTTAGAGCTCGTCTCTCGTTTATTCAGTCTTGTCTTTCGTCCCTCCTTTGTCTTCGAATAATTTCTCTTTCTTCTTCTTGAACTAGTGTTTTCAAAGACCTTTGAAATTATTCCCTGGTTTCGATTGTTGTTATTACAAGATTATATAGTTGATGAAGAATACTTCATTGATTATTTAATTCAGTTTCTAAATAGGGATGATTGGCCTAAGGAAAATTCATGTAATTTGATGATACATAACCAGATAAAAATCTTTTATTTTCCCATAGTATGGTCGCCAAAAATGTTGACACTTGAATCCGCAAGGACCAAAAGGACAACCTCACGAGGATATGAATCCTCCATTTTTATAGAGCTGGTACTCCTCTTTAGCTTATGGTATTCTTTAATAACTTTAGATTCAAAAATAATATAGGACCTTAAGATAGTCCAATCATTATTCTCAAAGAAAGATAAAAACGATAAATGATAAAATATTTTGATTTTTAAATAGTTCTTGAGAAAGGATCAGGAATATCACAAATCACAGATTTGCAGAAAATAAACACAATTTCCTCACATCCATCATAGTGAAAATAAGATTTCTGATCACACATAAAGATAAAAGAAGATGGTCCAGATCCATAAGAGAACTTTTATAGAGTAAATACTTGCATAACTCAAAAAAATATTATGATGAATCAATTTCAAATACTTTATACTCAATGCTCAGATTTATAAAATACAGTCAAAATTGATCTCGACTGAGTTCTCTTGGTATTTCTCAAAAAATAATAAGGTCTGTTACAATGCTTTCAAATTTAAAGGCGTTTGTCCAAATAACTAGGATTGGGGCTCTCATGGAACATAAAGAAAACATATACAAGAAGGTATAACAAAGGTAGAAGAAGGTATGTGAATGTTGAGTAACATAATAATGATGGTATCTCTTGTTTATATGCTTGTTGTTGCTTCCTTTATGTTCTTGCTGGATGCAGTTGTATTACCGGTCATAACTTACTCTGCTCGAATCTTGGAAATCTTGGTGATTGAAGTATTTAACCATTCTTGAATGAAGTCCCTTAATGGAGAAACAATTACTTCTTGGTTTATCTTAATATTAAATAGATCCTTTTAAATTTCCCTAAGATCAACGAACAAATTTTGTAATATATTTTCAATGTCTTCATTCTTGCTTGTATATTAGACAAGCCAACTATAAATTTCATCATGTGTGAATTCCATCATATTGTCAAATTTTTCAACTGATGCCATTTTCACTCCTTCAACCTGATATTCAAATTCTTGTCGAGTCATGAGAATGGAGTTTGAAACATACTTAGGATCAGGGACTTCAATTGTAGTTCTAGCAATGTCCATATCAAGGATTTTTAAGTATGCTTCATTTTTATTCCTTGATAATTCCATTAATTGGGATATTAGACCTTTTAATACATTAATTCATTCTATCCAACAATATTTCAATTGTTTGATGTGGCTCGAAGAAGGTAGATTTTCCTTTTTTCCCATCTTCTCTGTCATTGTCACAACTCTAGTTGTGAACATCACAACTCCATCAATATAGAACCATTCATCTTTTTTCAAGGCTGAATTTAAATACTTGGTGTTTTGAATTCTTAATCTAAGAGAAGTGAAACTCTTTTTCATATCCCATAATTCTATAATCAATGACATATTCTTTTTAATATTTTGTTCAATGAAAGGTTGGGTGGTTGTGATTAAACTGGAAATTCCTTTGACCCTCGAAATTGATTCTGGGTTTTCTTGAATACCCTTTCTCAGGTGAATCATGGTGACAAGAGCATCCAAAATAGGTGGAGGCATGAGGGTGTCCTCCAATTATTTTATTCTTTCTTTCAACTGGTTGTTCTCTTCTTCCATGTGTGTGATTGAGACATCAAGGGTGTCTCCTATAACCCTGTGAATGGATGATAATTTTGAAGGTAACATATCTCGTGTATCAATGGTGGTCCACAACTTATTGCTCTTAATTTTTATGGTTCTTTCAAAAACTAATTTTTTAGAATCCTTATCAAAAGATGCATTTTGTATAACAAATTTCTCCTTATCAGAAAAAGCGTCATCATGGATCATGAGTTCTGAGATAGGTTGTACATTCTCTCAAGATGACACTTCAACATATGGAAAACTAATGTTCTCAATATCCACATCTAGTTCCATGTTATACAATAATAATTCATCTTCCTAATCATGTGTCCCATCCCCTTCCTGCTATGAATTGGTTATTTTTATTTTGACCTTCAATTTTTGGGGATTTTCTAGGTTCCCTTTAGGAGGGTTCTTGTCTTCAACATCCCCTGAATTAGTGCACTAGATTTTTCTTGCATGAGATGTTCCTAGTTGTGGATTTGCCTTTGGAAAGACACTCCTCCAAGAGACAAGTGTTGATTGATCACTTTTTTCACTTGAGGGTCTACCTCTTTCTTTATTATGATCTATTATTCTTATGACAATTTCTATGTCTTCTAAACTTATGTCTACTTCCTAGTCATTTGGATGGTGACTATCATTTTCTTCTTCTTTACTAATGGATAATTTAAAAAAGGCAGGGCCAAGCCCAGCTAAAACCAAGTTATTATAAAAAAGGTGGTTTGGGCCAAAAACTTTGATTTCTTCTCAAATTTTAGGTCGGATTTCTCAAAATAAGAAACATATTCATCAATCTTGAAGATTCCCTAGAGAAGAATCTCACCAACTTTCCATGGAAGAGGTATGAACTTATTTTTCATTTTATCAGAAAATATATGAAACCAAAATTTATATTTTTGGGCTATTTCAATTATAAATAATTTGTCAGATATATAATAGGGAAGGAAAATGGGTTTTTGAACACAACAAAAAACCCTGATAATATTATATTTTTCCATAACTCCTCTTCCCTTCAGAAAATATGCAACTTCCAATGAAAACTGAGAAGTGTCTTTCCCAAACAATAGTTTCTTGAATTTAGATAAGAAATATGAATACACCTCATAAAAATGATGCCCAACCCTTTGTTTCCATAAATCTTGGTACCACATAGTTAGAGGGATGAATTTTATTTTAATTCTCTAGGCAATTTTTAAGCCCTCAAAAGTATGACAATATGTAATGGAAAATATCAAATAAGAAGACATGTAAAATATTTTATCATAATTGAAAATATTGAGTTGTCTAGTTATTTCATTAGAGATTATCTTTTCCCATTCGAATATATCATTTTCATGCAAAACAAAATGTAATATGTACAGTGCTAGTCAAGGAATTGTTTCCAAAGAATCTTGGCCAAAAATTTGAGTAAATAACCAGGCAATTTCCTTGTAGGGATCCTTTAAATATTTCACCTGAATTCTTGATATGTCTTCAGTCATTGTGGCAAGGTCATGAAAATATTCTGGAGAAGATCTAATCCATTATTCTTTCTTTTCATGAAGTTTCTTGCTTCCTCTCCTTTGTATACCAGGTTCAGATCTAGTAATTTCAACATTTCCCTAAATATTGAAGGTGCTAACGAGATAAGAGAACTATTATATAATGAAATAAATCTTTTTTTTCTGAATGAGCTTATTGACACACCATGTGACAACATCTTTGCACTTGAAAAATTCTGGAACACACTCGGCAAGAACGATTCATGATGTCCGTACTTTGTTGTTTTCTTTATCCAACATTTTTGCATACTACCAGTAAGAGTGTGACCAATGATAATTTTATCTTCTCTAGCAAAGAGGTTTAGGGTACCCCCATAGAAGGATTGCTTTCTCATGGCTGTCCCAATGAAGCTTGTCATCTTTTCCCATGTTATTATTTTTTTAGAGTGAAATGAACTTGATTTAGATTTTTTTTAGGAAAATATTAACTCAAAATATCGGTGAAAATATTATTAGTGGGGCATCAAGATTGGTGACTCATATGAAAAGGGGGATATAAAAGTCTGAAGGTCCATAAGTTTGAAAGTATGGAATGACTAAGTAACAAAAATTGTCAGGAAAACAGTGGAGAGTGGAAGTATATCACGTAGGTCAGCAAGTCCAAAATTACGAAAGTCTGAGACAAAAAATAATTATAAGTGATGACTGGAATTATGTTTAGGTAAATGAAGGAGAATACAAGTGTCATAGTCCGTGGTTCTGAACGTTTTCAAATGGGAAATGGTTAAGTATAGTGACCAAGAAAGGGAAAAAGAGGGGATAAAAGAAAATGGGAAAAGGGAGAAAATAGAAGGGGGAAAGAAAGGGTGCTAAAAGAGGTGGGAAAATAGAATGAGGGAGGGGGAATAGAAAAGAATGAAAGGGGTTCAAAAATACCCTCACCTTTTTTCAACATCATAACCCTTAGGTACTTGATCCAGAAGTAACTTATATGCCATGATTCAAACCAAAGTCTTGTCATCATAAATTTTGAAACCACAAGAATTTAGGTTAATAAAAATGATCATTTAATGTGATGAGATTTGGGAACCTAATAACTATACTTATAAGCGATTCCAAACCAAGACACATAATGACCCTAATGAACATGGTGAAAACAAATTCTTGATAAGAAAAATCGAAGTACATAAATCCTCATGCAATCATCATGATGAACAATTATAGAATGATACTTCCAAGTAACAATATAATCATAAGTTTTTTTTTTTTTAATTTATAATCATGATCAAAATAGTCATTAAGTAACAAAGGTATAAATTCAATTAAATTAATTCATGGCATGTAATCTAACAATAAAAGCAAGGTATTTTAACAAGTCAATAGAATAGGAACCAAGATATAACAAATCTAATGAACTAGAATTCCTTTGTTTAATTTGATAAATTTTTACCAACTTGAATCACAAATGAGTACCTTGACTTTAACATACTAACTATGAATTCAATAAAAAAAAATGACACCTTGTTATATAGATAAACACTTATAAACATGGTGAATGTTTAGAATGATGATATTACTAATCATAATGCTATCAATACCACTGAAAGGTAAAAATTACTCCTCTCAATCATCCTTGAATTTCATGATTTTAGTCATGAAATTCAAGATAACAACAATTAAATTTTGAAATGAATCTTCAATAACAATGAATATCAGAAGTTCTCATAAGATACTTCCCGTAGATTTTCTGATTGAAAAAGCCTAAAAGAATACCCAGTGAAAGAAATCAAAGTGACACATATAAGCTAATAAATATACAAAAGATGAAAACATCAAAAAAACAAAAAAGAAAACCTAGAAATGTAGAAATCCCGACATTTAAAATAATTTTTCGATGGATATCTGTAATGATCCCAAGCCATTATGCAAGGATCATCATGGTTTTGGTGTCTTTTTATATTTTTTTTTATGAGTGAGGTATTTCGTCAAACAGTTTGCTGATCTATTTGTTTAGATGTGTTTATATGTGTGTATGCAGCAAATAACAGAAAGAGATAACCATGGAACATACCTCAACCATATGCAATAAGATAGACAGGCCAAAACATCTCAAATCTTTTTTATTCATAAAATAGAGAAACCTGCTACAATGAAGATAATGATCTGGAATGCTCAACATATGGCCAAGAAGATAGACAATAGATAAGAGCTACTACAAAATGCTCCCGCTAATACAAAAGATGCCTCCAAAGGCTGAATAAGAAATGAAGATCAATACAAGAAGATCTGAATGCCAAACTCCCCAACTGAAGAATGTCATGCTCCAATAGAAGGCTGGAAACCTCAATAAATCATCCCTGCTGCCAAAAGTGTCCAATCACCCTAAGAAATATGCCAACTGATAGATCGGGTGATGGTAAGAACAGCCCAGGTGCCCGAATCTCCAAGATCCCTCTCAATCTCTGGAGATCTGAAATCCCCCACTGAATGGTGCGCCCCAATGGATGACTGAAGCCCTAGATAATTCAGCCCTGCTGAAGGAGGCCTCCAAATGCTCTGAAACTCTCCAAAAATATAGAACGGGACATTGCAAGTCACTAGGTGAAGTCTCAGGGTCAGATCTGAAGTGTAGCCCCTCCAAACGGACTAGATTTGGATCTCAAAAATGCCCTCCTTCTCTTCAATTCGCCCCACTACTCAAGAAATAATATAAGCCATAAAACTATCTCAGAAAGCACTAGATCTGATGTCAAAGGCCCTGTAATGAAAACCCAAGTGATAGAATCCTCAATGGCCCTGCCAATCTCCTAGAATGAATCTCTCTCCAAAGATGGTGCGCCCCCCTTGCTGGAAACCCCCAATGGCGCGCCCTCCTCCTCTTCCTGTCCCTGTGGCTGTGTAGAACCTCCTGCACTGATGTAGATATGAATAGAATGGTGTGGGAGAGTATTGCATCTCCGATACCAAGCATGGGACAAGCTAGGTGGAATATTTCACCACTGAATCGTCCTCTAGGGTTTGTTAAGTCAAAACCCTCAAAACCCCCAAGAGATGGGCTCACTAGCTAAAGCCAGATATCAAGTTGATAAACATACATGAATGAATGAGAAGAGGCCCTTGCCTTTCCTTTATACTTTTTGTCTCACCTTGTCCCTCCAAAGTGACTTTCATTTTATTAATATTTAATTAATTAATTAAGTCACTTTAATTAATTAATTAACCTTTTTACCTTTGAAAAACTCCTTATCTCTCCTTGTGGCTTCCCTGGCCACTGAAAGTCACTTCTAGCCATCCCATCCTATAGTGTTTCTCCCCCCAATTCCAATGAGATATTACACTAAGAGGTTCCTCCAAGTAATGTGCCCAAAATGACCTCTTCAGTGAATTCCATTGACTTATAGCTCAAAACAGTCAAAATCATGGAAATCGTCGGAATGCAACGAAACCAAATCCAACCTATGTGGAATGGTTCATAATGATGGAATATGATCATCAATTCAATCTAGACCCAACAATGCCTCTCAAATACCCCTGTACTCACTCTAGCATCCATCTGGCTACTCTGGTCATCATAAATCTCTGCCCTGTGATGATGTCCCAAAGTGGGGACATTACAGTCCTCCCTGCTAGAAAATTGTTTGTCCTCAAGAAATAACCAAATCATCTCAAATAAAATACCAGGATCCCATTTCCACCTGTGGGTTGCATAGTAGAACCCATCAGAAGATGAACAATAACACATGCTGCCCCTTGGGTCCCATATCAAGTCATGAACTGCTAGCCCCTGGGACGCATAATCCTGAAATACACCAACTCTGTGAGTCTCCTGTACCTGACACATGGCCTCATCCCAGAGTGAGTCCATCCTCCTAGTCTCTACCAAGATCCACATGACCTCCATCAACTGCACATACTGATGCCAGAATGAGGTATTGTAAGACCTTCGTGAGATTCCCACAAGTGGTGCGCTCCTCTCAACACTAAATCTCAATGGAAAGTTAGAATAACTTTCCCCTGCAATGGTCCACTCTCCCCTGTTAGTCAATGAACTGCTCAATCCTGCAATCCCTGGGTCCCATGCTAACCTCTGTCGAAGAGCATCATGCCAACATTGTACTACTCTAACCATGAGCGTCTGTCCCTTGCATACATACTGGATCCTCCTCGCCTAGATCCTCAAGCTAAAATACCTGTGACCACCGAACCTGCTGCCTAGAAACTGTATCAGCCTAGACGCCTCTGTAGAAGAAGTACCTGTCCAAACATATCCATGCCCTATCATGATGATCATGAGGGAGGAAAGGTCTCGCCCCATAGGACAAGTACCTGCAGGCTCCCTCCAAACCAACCTAAGGTGGAGTATGTGGCTCTCTAGTGCCACCTGAGTCATCAAGTAGTGAGACATCCTACTAACCAAATGTACTCCTGGATCCCATGGAAAACTTGGAAGTTTATCACTTCCAATCTCTGCTAGTTGCTCCTGTGCTGGTCTGATCACTATTGGAAGCCCTCGACGCTCATCTTTCATCTCCTGGTCTATGATGCTCACCATCACACACCAAGTATCAGCTGTCTATCTAACACAGTCCACCTCTGACCTATTGTATGTTGTTAAAGTACTCATGTCATGTAGTCACAAGCTACTCACTCTCCATGCCCCCAGCCACGGCCTATCCCTCCTCATGTTGTTGTCTATGATAAAAGTATCAGGACAGGATAATAGAGACATCTACAGCTGACTGTAGGACTAGAAGGCATCACAGGCTTTGGTCAATCCCCAGGATTTGACCAGAAGCTCGTCCATTGGTATCCATGAAAGACGCTCTCCTGTGGTCATCATTGATTCCCCACCATCCAGTACCACTGGAAGTAACCCCTCCGAATGTTGGTCAACCAACCTCCATCTCTCATATACCATGCAACTACTGAAATGGTGAAGGTGATCTCCCACAACTATGTGCTGCTATAGAGGAGTGACATCCATACTCCCCTAAGTGTGTCTCCTCCCTGCAAGGCACTATAAACCTTCGAATGCCACCATATATCTCGACATCTCTCTATGAGCTATCACTCATCACGGTATGCTCCGACATACTCATTTCATCTCTCGCAAACTCATGCTACATCACGGATCCTAGGCGTACGACTAGATCAACCTCTATATGGAGATCAACCACTCCCAAGACACAAATGGGAGTGTCCCCCATCAACTAGTGATCCTCTGCTTGATCATCAACATCCTCTGTCAACGTGACTGACTGATACATATGAGTGTCCACTAAGACAGATGACATGGATCTCTGATGGATCTCCTCAAGAGACCCATCTGATATAGACTCTAATTCTTGAAGGGTTGTCTGTGTGCTTCTCAAGAATCCTCAAGTGCTCTCCAACTCCTGCTCCCTCAGAGCCTCATGATATGTATCACTAATCCTCAATAGGTAGTCCTGGCCAGTCAACAACTGTTGGTGATTGGTCCTCATCACAGATACCCTCTGCCTGAGAGTATGAAAATCCTCCATGGAAATCTCCTCATCTGAACTACCATGTGCCACTGATGCTCTCTAGCAGTAATCTGCCATCACTACATCCATATCATTAGTACATCTAGTGGTTGCCCTGATCATATCCTCACTAACTCTCAACCATGCCACTGAGTGGTGTGACTCCTGATCATGGTCATACTGAGGTGCCACCTTAGACCCCTCACTGCTAGCGTTGGTCCTGCTAGTGCCAGCTCCAGAATCCACAAAAATATCCTCTGCATACGATGACATGCTCAACTATCCATTGTCTATGGTGCTACTAGGTCTGTCCATATGTAATTGCACATCATTCTCAACTACTAGCTCCCTTTGAATCATACTGTATCTGGTGTGAGTGGTTGTATCCTCCTGTGCACTCAACCTGCTACTATCATTTGTGCCTGGATCCCATATAGATGTATCCAGACACATGCTATGATCATCCTGACGGCTAAAGAGTGCATCCCCATCACTATAAGTCGATCCTAGAAGTAAGTTCTCCATCAACTTGTCAGCCCCTATAATTTTTTCAACCAATGAAGTCTCCAATAGCTATGACTCCATCTCCTCGGGTTGATCTATAGTTGTAAGGTCAACTGCCAGTACGTCCTGTACCTCCTCCTGGATCTGTGGGTCTACTTGTCCATGGTGTGCATCCCTCACACTAGGCTCATCCATCATACCTGACATGCCACTGATCTCCTCATGTTACGTGGCTATCATGGGTGTCTGAACAGGTGACATATGTCTCACGACCCCCATAGGAAGCTCATCATCTCTAGGTGCTAACACACGTGAATCCTCACTAGTGTCACCACTCTGCTGAGGCGTAAGGTCATCAATGGTATATGACATGTCTGCTGAGATACTGGTGCCATTGTCCTATCCATCCAACTACCTATCCACTACAAAAAGGTCATCATCCTCCTCAAGCGTGCAAGCATCACTAGCCTCTGTGCAAGAGTCATCATCACTATCCTTTGAGGTAGAGTCACTATCACTAGCCTATGTTCCAGAGTCACTATAATCATTGGACTGCCCCATATAAGCCTCAATCGACCCATCCTCACATGCATCATCATCACTGTCCTCTCGTACCTCAACAATATGCTTCTTACCCTTACTCCTACACCTATGATCAGGTTCCCAAGGCACCTTGCAACTGTAGCAAAGTTGCGTGCTCCTAATGGATGTGGGGTTTCTCTGTTCTTCCCACCATATAGCTGCTTCTTTTTTCTTTTCACCTGCTATGATCATCCCCTTTAAAATATCCCATTTGCTCCAATGGGGATTTCTATAGGCTACATATTGTATGAAGGTTATTTTAGCCTTAGTTTCCTTGCTAAGGCCGTCATACATTATCTCCGCACTTGTTATCTCAAGGGATTTCTCATCCATTTCTTTCCCACTATCCATTTATCCCTATGAAACACCCTTCAGGTTTGTAGGATTTAAGCTCTGATACCACTGTAATCATCCCAAGCCATTATGCAAGGATCATCACGGTTTTGGTGTCTTTTTTTAAAACTTTTTCTGAGTGAGGTATTTCATCAAACAGTTTGTTGATCTATTTGTTTAGATGTGTTTATATGTGTGTATGCAGCAAATAACAGAAAGAGATAACCATGGAACATACCTCAACCATATGCAATAAGATAGACAAGCCAAAAAATCTCAAATCTTCTTTATTCATAAAATAGAGAAACCTGCTACAATGAAGATGCCGATCTGGAATGCTCAACAGATGGCCAAGAAGATAGATAATAGATAAGAGCTGCTACAAAATGCTCCTGCTAATACAAAATATGCCTCCAAAGGCTGAATAAGAAATGAAGATCAATACAAGTAGATCTGAATGCCAAACTCTCCAGCTGAAGAATGCCACGCTCCAATAGAAGGATGAAACCCTTAATAAATCATCCCTGCTACCAAAAGTGTCCAATCGCCCTAAGAAATATGCCAACTGATAGATTGGGTGATGGTAAGAAAAACCTAGGTGCCCAAATCTCCAAGATCCCTCTCAATCTCTGTAAATATAAAATCCCCCACTGAATGGTGCACCCCACTGGATGACTGAAGCCCTAGATAATTCAGCCCTGCAAAAGGAGGCCTCCAAATGCTTTGAAACTCTCCAGAAATATAGATCGGAACACTGCAAGTCACTAAGTGAAGCCTCAGGGTCAGATCTGAAGTGTAACCCCTCCAAATGGACTAGATCTAGATCTCAAAAATGCCCTCCTTCTCTTCAATTCGCCCCACTGCTCAAGAAATAATCTGAGCCATAAAACTATCTCAGAAAGCACTAGATCTGATTTCCAAGGCCCTGTAATGAAAACCCAAGTGATAGAATCCTCAACAGCCCTGCCAATCTCCTACAACAAATCTCTCTCCAAAGATGGTGCGCCCTCCTCCTCTTCCTGTGCCTGTGGTTGTGTAGAACCTCCTGCACTGATGTAGATATGACTAGAATGGTGTGGGAGAGTATTGCATCTCCGAGACCAAGCTTGGGAGAAGCTAGGTGAAATATTTCACCACCGAATCGTCCTCTAGGGTTTGTTAAGTCAAAACCCTCAAAACCCCCAAGAGATGGGCTCACTAGCTAAAGATAGATATCAAGCTGATAAACATACATGAATGAATGAGAAGAGGCCCTTGCCTTTCCTTTATACTTTTTGGCTCACCTTGTCCCTCCAAAGTGACTTTCATTTTATTAATATTTAATTAATTAATTAAATCACTTTAATTAATTAATTAACCTTT
>ML795443.1:270947-284992 GCA_009831015.1 Picea engelmannii
TGGGGTTAAAAACACAAGTACATCATAAGCCTTAAACACTTAAATGGATAAGCAATCATCATCAAATGCACATAACAAAGCAGTGCACAATCAAATTTGCAATTTCATCTAAGTATGTGGATGAAGTAACATGTGATGTAGTGCCATAAAAGAATGTGGAATGGTCTTAGGTAGTCCATATTTATATGATCGTAAGGCAATCTTCTTCAAGACAAAGAATCAATATCAATTAACCAAAGAAGGTCAAGATTATGTGGTTCATGCTCATCATGTTAAGGCAAATAAAACACTTCAAACAATGGAACAATTAAAGAAGGTAGTGCAAGCAAGAAACAAACCAATAATTGTTTCAAATGAAGTAATCGATCTTAAGCAAGAACAAGAAATGATTGTTGAATGGAAAATCAATCATAAGTTGCTTCAAGATAAGCTCATATCGTGCAAATATTACAAGTATATCAACTCATTTGTAGTCGTCTTTTTGATGTTGTCATTAGTAATGTTTTCTACATGGATGATAGTGGCTTCAGTAAGATGTAACAGGGTTCAAATGGCTAACAATATACTGTCAGTTGTCATGATTATGTTACAGTTGATCTTGATGAGCCAGGTGCACAGGACAGAGTTCAGAGACAGAGGACAAGCTGGGTGGCCTATCCCGAGCTTACTGACTGGTCAATAACCTTTTGGGGACCAAAAGGTCTTTTAGTCGGGAGGTGTGCTCCAGAATCGGATCTAGGATCCTATCAGGGCTAAAAAAGGCTCAAAATGAAAGTTCTCAGAATCCGACGAAACCAATGCCATTGCATCCGTCTCATCTTCCTGATTCCGGCCATATATTTAGTTCCTCAAACGAACTTCGTATGCGAAAGAAATCACATTCTGATCGAAAACCCAAACATGTAAAAAAAGGGGATGACTGTAGAGTCCGTACAGTCCATGTGGTAGGCTAACTGTACAGACCATACATCCGTACAGATGACATGGCACTAGCAATTACGTCAGCAGACACATGGCAGGTGATGGGGCATACGACAGGTATAGTTGGACAAGTCCGAGGGTGACATGTGTCACCACTATAAGGGTGATACGTGGCATGGAATGAAGTCAGCAAGATGATGTGGTAGGTACAGTGGCGTGCATGATTAGGCAGACACCTCGACAGACACATGGCTGAATCATTGTTTGACACATGACATCGTTCTCGACAAATGGAGAGGTGCCACGTGGCCCAGTCATGGGCTGCCACTTGGCACCCTGTGGTTGGCTTTCGAGTTATGCAAAATTTTGGGGTCTCCACCGGAGTCGAACCCCTGACCTCCACCGGGCTATGGAATGGTAGGACCAGTCTAACCACCCACTCCACAATTATTTCTTAATAATCATATGGAAAATATTATATTTAAGTTTGGTTAAGAGTTTATTTGGGGGTGGAAAGGGCTGGGGCTTAGCCCCAGCCCGCGGTTGCTTTGGTTATCCCATACGACCTTGCACTTGTAGTTAGAGCCCGGCCCGTGGATCTTGGCATATCCCACAATACCAGGGGTTTATCCACATAAAGGCGCGGAGGTGTAGCCCTTAATCGAAGGTTCCATGGAACGTGCTCGAAGACTAGGAGCCAGCTGGACAGGGGGGCTAATGCGCAGATGGAGCGCCTGGCCACATGGACGCCTCCCATATGACTAGGAGCGCACCAAAATGGGGCTGCACCCTACATTATTGCAAAGTGGGTTGTTTTTATAAAGTTTTGGATTTTTTTATTTGATTTAGGCCTGTAATTAGTGGATTTTGGCCATTTTTGGGAGATATTGGGCATTTTTGGAGGCCATATTTTGGGAGGAAGTTGGGGATGGATAACCAACTTCAGATCTATAAAAACCAGGCCTATTTAAGGCCATGGAAGGATAGTCAGAGTAGATTTATGCTGAAGAGAAGACAAGCCAAAGCCATTTTTATGCAGGGAAGCTGTTGAGGAGCATACGCTTGTGAGCCATTTCTGGGAGCTTCGGTCATCCATTTTGCATGTCGTTTCTTTTGCTGGGTTCTAGAGATATGGAAGAACATGACCATATCAGTCTTGTAGCCAATTGGCACTGCTGCAATGTATTTTTTTAGCTTTGAACAAAAATAAAGAAGCCTCCCCCACAAAGACAAAGGTCCGGAGACGTAGGCAATTTTGTGCCGAACTTCATTATCACTTCTCTTGTTATGGTTTGTTGTTTATTAATTCATTTCAGATCTACATATATGTATATAGCTATCATAATTCCTCTTATTTCCTCATTCTTTCATTAAGCTTCTCAAATGGTTAATTAACACATGCAATTAAAAACTCAACCACAGTCATTAAAAGATCTTTACGGATCAGAGAGAGAACTTGTACAATATTCCACGTGCTCAATATTTTATATATAATTCTAAAAATCACATATAATATAATTAAAACTATTATATTTCCATTAAAACTAGTCTCATAGAATTTGTATCCTCTATGAATAAGTTATGAATGTTTTACCCAGAACCCCCGTTTAATACTAGTTTCAAGACTAGTCAAAAACCCTATCTTCCACAAAGTGTATCTCCAAACTATAATGACCTAGAAGCTGGAATATTTCTCAACCTCCTCCAATTTTTTCTATCTGATGCATTCTAGAAAAAATGGTAAGATGAACTCTAAATAACATACCTTGGAACACATCCTCACAAGACTTCATCCTCCCTTGGAATTTCACCCTTCTTCACTTCATCTTCCCTATGAAATTTGCCTCATATCTTTTTTTTTACCTCAGATACGAATCAATTACTCACATACAAGATATTCAATAGTATGTGTTTTAATGTGATTATGAGTTACTTCTTGAGGTTTTTATATACTTTTTCTAAGTAACTTATTTCCTTAACTTTAGGGATTTTTGAAATTTCTTGTTACAACCACTTTATTGTTTCATTAATGACTTGCCATGAATTAGGGGCTTCTTAAACCATATTTTGGGCTTCCATAGGGGATTATTTACTCATCTTTGGGGCTTCCAACTTCATGACCTCATAACTCCTCAACCGTGAGGAACTACATGACGTTACACCTACCATTGGAAACAACATGACAAGGAATATACATATATGAGTGTGTTACCTGCATTTACATTATCCTTTATGTCCTTATTTCTCAAACAAATTTGGGATTGATGACCACACCTATGGGTTTATTGTAGACTTGTTCAAAGTGTCTTCTCGTGAGGGCTATTCTTAGAGTTATGCCATAAGGGGACCACTTTGGAGACTTCTCCAAATACACCCATCACATCTGTTGACATCAATGACAAACACTACTAACAATGACTACTTATTCAGATCAATGAAAACCAATAGTATAAAAATAGCCCCCTTTGAAATTGATGGAAACATTAATTCTCTTCATGTGACTAACACTTCTAATATTTCTCTCCTCATGTTTCTCTCACCCTTTGACATCAATCATAAAGGGTATCTCCCCTTGTGGATTCTTACCTTTTCTTCATGCTTCTAATATTTTTCTTCTAATCTGTCTCTTTCTCCCCCTTTGTCATCATAGGTAAAAGGGTAACTCCCCCAGTCTATATACCTTCTCTGAACAATCTTTCTTTGGATTCATGTGCTCCCCCCATTTTCATTCTTTTGATATCTTTCTTTGACAATTTCTCTTCCTTGTTTTTTCTACAAGATGTCGTGTAGATTAATGTGGGATTTCCTAGATATGTTTTCATTCCTCTCTTTTGGTGTTCTTTGTCCATTGGTTCTTTCTCTTGTAAGTCAATGACATATACAAAAGGAATTCAAAGTTACTTGACCTCAATTATTTATGACTTTTCAATTTTACATTAATTACCATACCTTCTTCTCATGATATAACTTTTGTTGGGCCTTTTATGCTTGCCTTCCTGATTCCACTTGTCCACTGATTCCACTTATTCCACTTATTCCAATTGTTTATATTCTTTCATCTACTGATGTATCTATTTAGACCATTCTGATGACTCCTCCAAATCTTATGCAACTGATCACTACATATTCGTTGTTTCTCAATCTATCTATTCAATATCCAAATCATACTCTACATCTCTGCAACAAACTATACTAAATACATCATTGTATAAATACATGCTTATAATCCTCTATGTAAATATAAGGCTGAATATATGTGTGGAATCCACTATACAATCATGAATCTCTTCCTGTGTAATTTTGAGCTAACACCTACATGGGAATGTGTTCTGAAAGTTGATCCTCAAATTGTCACAAGACAATCTGTGCTACTTTCATCAAACCATTATGAAACTACCTTTCCAAATACTTCAAATACTTCAGACTACTCGAAATATAGTTCTCTGATCTATAGATATACTGCTTAGAATCATGTTGTTCAATATTCATATTTACTAGGAGTATCCAAGACATATGGATTAGGAAAGTATCCACTCTGATGCAGAGTAATCTTCTTCTTCTTCTGTGAAGACATCTTCCTTTTCATCCTCTTCCCAAATTTTGAAATTCCTTTCATCATCTCCCTGAATTCTAACATCTTCCTCTTCATCCTCTTCCTAAATTATGACACATTCCTCTTGGCTTGTGAATTCATTATGATCTTGTGCTACTATAAATCTTGTGAGTATGATATATGGGACATGGCTTTCATTTACCTACTCTTTTTGTTTTCCATTTCTTATCCAAGCCTTCATGTATCTAACATCAATGTTTTCCTTCATGGGAGGCTCTATCATGCTTCTACAATTTTGAGCTATGTGTCCATAGTTGTGGAATTTGTAACATTCAATATTATGTGGAGCCACATAACCATTTATTTCTTTAACATTTCTTCCATAATCCCTACAATATACATATTTATGTCCAAATTTAGTACAAGTAAAACAATGACCATAAAAGAAATTTGCATACATGGGAATGAACAATCTTATTTTTGGTGTGGTTATTCTCAATTCCTCCCTTGGTTGATCATAATTTTCTCTTTGGTTGTTTCCCGCACAACGATTGAAGCTTTTTTGCTACCTAAATGTAGAAGGTCTTCTGTATTCATTCCTTTTTTTATTCTTGTTGACCATGATTTATTCCTTTGAGAACTTCTGCATAACACTTTTGTTATGTTCCTTTCTTCATGGATACTGAACCTTCCTAAAAATGAACATTCTTGTGTCCTATTTTGGATTTTTCACTTTATGTCTTTTGACTGTTCATAATGTTTTATAACACTTGAGAACTTTTCAAGTTCTTGTTGAGCTTTTTGACTTAAACTCTCAATTTCATGATTTCCATTTCAAGCTTCACACACTCTTTTTTTTTTTTATCATTTGGACCTACATTACTTCTTCCTTTCTCTTTCCTTCTTAAAGTTGGGATTTCATCAAGATGATTTCTTCTTTGAATGATTTTTTTTTCTTCCTTTCTTTCTTTAGCTCATTTAAAGAATTGATTAATTCTTCCCCAATATCCACTTCACCTTCTTCTTCGCTTTCAAAAGTTCTTTTCTTATTTTCCATATCCATAAAGAGTACTCTCTTTGAGTCACTATCACTTTCATCATATTCATTAGATGAAGAACGATCTTCTCTTGAGTAGATATTTTTCTTGAAGACTTTTCTTTTATCTCCTTCCATGTTTCCCTTTTCATATTTATTTTCTTTCTTGGGATATTCCTCTAGATAATTATCCATGTTTTTAACATAAGGACACTTATTTGAAAAATGATAAATTTTACCACAATTAAATCATTTTAATGGAATCATACCTTTGGACTTGTTGGTTCCTCTCTTCAGCTTCCTTAAAAATTTGGCTATTTCTTCATCCTCATATGAATCATCACTACAACTACAATTTGGCTTTGACTCATAATTTTTATTATTCTTTGTCTTATTGAATGCTTTGAAGGTTGCTTCTTTCTTGGATGGATTTTCTTGTTCTGTTCTTATTTCACAAGCTATAAATATTCCATGTAGCTTATCCATTATTATCATACCTAGATCTTCTCTTTTTTCTAGTGTTGAAATATTAGGATCAAATCTCATTGCAAGAGATATCATTACCTTTTGAACAATCAAAGATTCATCAAATTCTTCTCCCAACCCTTTAATTGCATTCACTATTTCATCGAATCGTAAAAATTATGATGCATTGCATTCATCTTCCTTCATTTTCAACTATTAAAATTGACCTCTCTAAGTCTGAAGCTTAGCTACCTTGAATTTTGCATCTCTTTCATAAACATTATGAATTTTCCCCAAATATCCTTTACAGAATCACATTGCATAACCTTGACATATACCAAATCAGCCAGGCCATTCAAAATAGAATTTTTATCCCTCAAATTGTTTTGATTGAGTTTCTTTCCATCATTATCTATTGGGGGGGGTGGAATGCTCTTTATATCCATCTACTATTGATTACCAAACAACAAATCCCTGTGTTGGTACATATGTTTTACATTTCCTTGCCTCATCCCGCCACCCAAAAATATAGTGTAGACTTGCTATCACTACCACTGATCAACCTATAACTACAATTTTCACCGATACATCAGCCTGTCACTATCAGTATCACTCCAACTGTCACTGCCACTATCACTGTCAGTGTCACTTCCACTACCACTCTCACATCAACCTGTAATTGTCACTACCTTTATCATTGTCACATCAACCAACCTATCACTATCACCGTCACGTCGACCAACCTATCATTTTCATTATCATAGATATACCATCATCAACCAACTATAACTAGATCCACTCACACGCATACCAAAACCATCCCCATACCATGTACATCAACCATGTACCAAAAAATTTACCATATCATGTACAAAAACCTATAGCATACCATGTACATAAACCATGTACATTAATCATCAATCATGTAGATCAACCATGTACCACAATCTATACAATACCATGTACATTGACCTATACCATACCATGTACATCAACCTGTATGATACCATATACATCAACCTATACCATACTATGTACATCAACTTGTACCATACCATATACATCAACCATGTACCATGTATCCAAGATGTACCAATGTCTCAACAATATGCCTTAATAATGTGATAAAATCACCATGACATATACCAAACTAGACACCAATATAGCCAAGATATATTTCTAACAATGTATCATATCATCAAAAATGTGTACCATATCATGTACCACCATAATCAAGAAATTACTCAATAATGTACCATAAACATAACCATCAATAGAGCATGTAAAAAACACCTGTGATCTTGTAGTATACCTAATACAAAAGATTACAAACATATAGCTCTTCATCATCCTCAACAACAAGATATTAGGATCTTCGTCAAACTTTACCTCAGTCTCGCGGGACTAGTTTTGGATTAGTCACAAACACTAAATTTCAACAAGCATAACTACATACCTATAATGAATGAAGGTATGGAATTTTAAATTTATAGGTCTGTTAAATTTTCCATGTCCATTAAATTTCAAGGTATGAAACTTCTCAAAACAAACATTATAGAGAAAATGGAAAACCTTCTTGAATTTTAGCCTATTCTGGAGAGTGAACTTGTACAACATGCCACACACTCAATATTTGATAATGATTCTGAAACTTGTACAAAATATAATAAATACTTTTATCTTTTCAATGAAATTGGTCTCACATAATTTGGATCCTCCATGAAGAAGTTATGACTTTTTTACTCATAACACTTGTTTAAGACTAATTTCAGAACTAGTTAAAAGCCTTAGATTCCACAGAGTGTGTTAGCACTCTGTAATTTGCCCAAGGCTATGATGGTAGTCATAGAGGCAACATCAAAACCACTTCAAGTCTTGGATCTAGCCCTCCAAGACTCAGAGAGGGATCTCTCTATCTGATATAACTTTTCTTGAAGAGAATATTAGGCTAGCTACATAGAACATGGGATTTTCTTTTAGGAATTGGGCATGGGCAGAGAAAAGAAACCATGGGCTATGGAGTCACTGCAACGAATGATCAAAAATCCATGTCAATGGGATAATATTTGTAGGGAAAGGTAGAAAACTCACTGGATCCTTTAATTTAAATGAAATGGGTGAGACAAAACAGGTCAAGAAATCCAATTAAACATAGATCAACTAAGAATTCTGAGTTTAATCTTTAGTGGAAAACATAAAAAACTATACCAAGCCAGAGATAGAGGGTGCATTAAAACCAATTATGTTCTTAATATTCTTGGAATAATTCATAGGAAGACATTAATTATGATAACAGAGAAAAAAATTAACACAGAGGGATGCACATCACCAGTCGAAATAGTCACAAGAATCCTGCAGCATAGCACTGTCTCATTGAATTGATGAAAAAACACAGAAAGCTCAGTGAGTTGTTTTACAAAATTTTAAATCATGGTCCTCGATTTATCAACCCTTTTACATTAAAAATCATCTCTATAAACAGTATGGGTATCCTCATAAGTTTCGGAAGCCAATTTCAACCGCCTCGGCCAAAAATAGTCATGAATCCCCCAAAATCTGAAACTGTCCGCCATGAAAGACGGGCCTAATTTCTGCAAATAAGGGGTCCGAACAGACATTTGTTTCTCTTCAACGATGACACCTGGGAAAAAACTTAAGGAGGTTATTGTAGATGGGTATGTTATGGACAAAAAAATACCTTCATTTTCACCAAATTCGCCTCCAACTGGCCGTAACAACTCCTGCAAGATCGGGACTGTAACAAAAAAACTGAAAATCCGAAAAGAAAAAGGCTGAAAGACAACTTCGATTCTCCCTACTCATGGCACCTGTGCAAAAAATGAGAGAGGTTTTTGTTCTTCATCCTGTTATGGAGAAAAAACTCTCTCAGTCTCTTAAATTTTGTTTTCATTTGCCCATAAATGGCCTCAGACGAAGACATGATGAACAAGCGAAAATAGGTGAAAAAATGAGAAAAGAAGTTTTTCCGGGATGGGTGGTATTCCGGACCCCCCCTCAGGTGGTAAGCGGTTTTGGGGGGGGGGGGATCCGCTGGCATGTGGGGGAGACACCTATCCGGGGGGTGGTTTTTAGAAACTACCATTCTGGACCCCCCTCTCTCGTTAAGTTTCAAATAGTGATGGGGGGGGTCCGAAATTTATTATAACCGTTGATTTTTGTTTGATGTGAATGGGAGTGTACGTGGAGTTGGGGGGGTAGAACTTCGGATAGCGCTGGTTTTTATTTTTTTTTTACTTTTTAATATTATTTTATTACATTTTTTGTTCACGTTTTGTTTTATGTTAATTATTATATTTTTGTTTTGTTTTTTTTATATTTTGTTTTTATATATTTGTTTTATTATATATGTTTTGTGTTTTATTAATTATTATGTTTTTTATTATATTTGTTTTTATTATATTTTAAATTTTTTATTACTTTTTTTGTTTTTATTTTGTTTTATTTAATGTTTAATATATGTTAACATTTTAATTCTAATAAACTAACTTAACTACTAACTTAATTACTAATTTAATTAATTAACAATTGATTAATTATTAACATTCTTAATTAATATAGTCCCCGAGGTGTAGGACAGTCGGTGACGGAGTGTGTTGTTAAGCCACTCCATGATGTTAAAGTCACCAATTCGAAACCTGCGGGGACAAAAAATCCAACCATGTTAAGGGTTGGTGTGGCTCAGGCTGGGTGCGATCCCTGGGTGATTTTGACGGCTTAGATGCCCCTGAGTCATGGTTTCTCAAGCCACAGGTTAATCGCGTAGCCAACAGGTCTCGCACAAATTAACAAAAAAAAAAAAAAAACTTTCTTAATTAATATAATCATTTGTTTATTATCCTAAGTGGGTTTATTCGTGGATGGGTGATGGGCAAGATGTGTCTCAAGGATGAAAAGACAAGGGAATGAGTGGCGCAGAGGTGGATGAAGAATGCAGAAAAGGTGATGGAGGATCAGGCACAATGGATGGATGACACGTTGGGACAGGGCCCGCCAAAGAAAAATGCCTCATTCTGTACCCCCTCCCCCCCCACCATTAAAGGTAGAACGGTCGGGGGGGTCTGGAAATAAATCTCAGCCATTGATGAAAGCATTGGTGCTTCATCCATTTAGATGTGTGCCTTCATTATCTCCAATTCCAGACCCCCCTTGTTAAAAGTAGAACAGTCGAGGGGGTTCGGAATCCACTGTCAACCGTTGATCTATGCGCCAATAGATCGACCTTCGATCTAAGCGTGTTCTTTATTCTCCAGGCGCGAATGCAACAAAAACTTAGGCTTTAGCACTTTTTATGCATTTTGTGTGCTCCTTCCCTTGCTTTTGTCACCACGGGGTTAGGAAAAACCACTCAGCGTCAACAACCATGAATTTTCTTTTCTTTTCCTTTTCCTTGAAAATAATTTGCATAGATGAAATATTATTTGCAAACCAAAATACACCCAGAGAGAAAAAAATTCCAGTCACCATATGATACTATGAATTATAGGGTTATAACAGAGTGTATCTCCAAAAATACAATGACCCAGAAGCAAAGCCTTTTACCACAGGTACCTTGACATGTATTCTCAACCTCCTCCAATTTTCACTATTTGAATCACTCTATAAAAAACAATATAGTGAAAGTGGTAACATGGCCTTTAAATAACATACCTTAGAACACATCATCACAAGGCTTGATCCTCCCTTTGAATTTCTCCATTATTCACTTCATATTCCCTCTAAAATTCACCTGATATCTCCTTTTAAACCTCATATAAGAATCACTTACTCACATAGAATATATTCAATATAATTTGTGTGTGAATGTACTTATGAGTGAGTTCGTGAGGCATATCTATACTTTTTCTAAGTAACCTCCTTCCTTAACTTTAGGGCTTCTGGAACTTTCTTGTTACAACTAATTTACCCTTTCATTAATGACTTGCAACCAATTAGGGGCTTATATCCCATATTTGGGACTTCCATAGGGGCTTGTGAACCCATCTTTAGGGCGTCCAACTTCATGAATAACTCTTAAATCATGAGGAACTACATGACATTCTCCCTACCATTGGAAACACCATGACAAGGACTATCCATATATGAGTGTTTTACCTACATTTTCACTATATTTCAAGTCCTTATTCATCAAACAACATCTGGATTCATTCCCACAACTATGGGTTTCTTGTAGACCTCATTAAAGCATCTTCGTGTGAGGGACATGTTTAGAGTTATGCCATAAGGGGACCACTTTGGAGAATTCTCCAAGTAAACCCATCACATATGTTGACATCAATGACAACCACTACTAACAATCACTACTTGTTTACATCAATGGCAACCAAGTATCCAACTAAATCAATGAAAACCAATTTTCCAACATGTCACGCACTGGATCTGATGAGAGAGTGCATTGCATACATATATATATTCTAAGGGGAAGAAATATCAGAAGGAGGAGTATCATAGTACAACACTCAGAGAGGTTATAATCAAGGAGTAAGAGGAGGCTTCAGACATCGCCAAGAGTAGGATTCGGTAGTGTAAGAGGACAAATTATATGTTATAATTGTAATAAGTGTTACACGTCAAAATTAATCACTTTGATAGTGTCGCAATTGTCATAATTACAAAGGTCGCAAGTGTTTCATTTTGCTCACAAGGTCGCAAGTGTCACATGTTGCTCACAAGTGTCATAAAGTGTCAAAGAAAGCATGTTGCCATGATGCCCATGTCGTGCCTATAACGACATGAGAAAGACACTTGAAACACCTCAAACATTTGATTTGGAAGAGGAGAAATGAGTCAACAGGCTTGCAAACCTTTTGCCATATGAAAGCACCTCAAAAACTAAGTTTTTGGAGGGGAGCGCTCCCCCTTACACTATCTCAGAGCGTCGATGCTCCCCCTTACACTGTCAGGGAGCGTTATAACACTCCCCTGGCCCTTTTGAGGGAGCACTATAGATTTTGAAAGCACTGGCGCCTCCCTAAAGCTTATCAGGGAGCGCTACAGCGCTCTGATGGCCCTTTTGAGGGAGCGCTACCTATTCTGAGTAGTTGTTAATCTATTGAGATGAATGGGGGAATCATCTTTTCATTATTGGAAGGTAGTTGGATTCGAATCCCTAGTCCAGCCATGATCTTAGGGATGATCCTCAACTGAAGGAGGAAAATCCTCACCTTCCCCAAGGATATCTCAAGATTGTTGAGCCTCTCCAAGGCTATATAAGCAATCTTTCTAATGGTGAAGGAGGGGAAAATGGAGAATCACACCAAACTTATGATCTCATAAGTGGTGCTGGAGCTGATTGGAAATGGGGAAATGGAGAATCACACCAAACTTATGATCTCATAAGTGGTGTTGGAGCTGATTGGGGGAAGAATTAAAAGATATGAAACTTATGATCTTGGAGGAAACTCACAGTCATCCAAAGGAGAGTGATCAGTGAAGCTGCTGTTATCCAGGTCGTGGATCTTTCAGGAAAGGGTTAGACGAAGAGGACTTGACGAATCTGTCGCATTCGCATCTACGATTGTAAGTATTGTTGTCGTTATTCTCATCAATATGACACGCTTGGTCTGTTTCTTTCTAGTTTGTGTCTAATGTCACATGAACTTATCATTTATTGATAGATCTGTTTTCAAGCTAATATCAATAGAGTAGGAAGCGGTCGTATCTTGTTTTGTCCACAGAACTTAACGAGGAGCAAAGGATTGGAGCGCAACTCGGAGCGTGCAGGGACAAACGTCGATAAAAGGTACTTCTGTCATCCTTCCCTCTCATGTATTAGTTTAGATAGATTTGAAAGGAATTCAGTGTTCGTATTAAGAATTTTCTATCTAGAGTTAGGGTCAAGCTCTTAGAGGCGATCTACCTATCCACAGGGAGATTTTCCTACTACAGAAACTGGCGACTCCGCTGGGGAGATAGCCTCAAATCGAAACCTCTTGTTTGGATTTTTCTCCTCATTGACCCTCTTCTATCCCTTGATTGTTTCAGACCTGGTTCACTCCTTTTTGATTGGTTTCATGAGCTGATTGGCTCCTTACCTTATCATACTCAGCATAATTGTCGAATTTGAATTTCAATTTTTGGAATTTTTTGACATTTCTTGGAGTTTTAGACCCTGGCGCCCCTGTCCTAGTGTTAACAAAGTGCCAACGCTCCCCCATACCTCTGCACAGAGTGCTATAACGCTCCTTGCCTTTGGAAACAAAGCGCCAACCTCTTTTTGGCCAAAAAGCCCTCCAGAATTTCCTTGTCTAGGGTTTGCCTCTGTGTGTCTTCTGCTGAGTGATCTAGTGAGTCAATTTTTCTTCCTTTTCAGCCTTGACATCTGTCCTCTTTGAAGAATAAGCACCTTGTTAATTGGATCTTGCGTCCTTCTTCACTATTTTCATTGAGTTTTTCCTATTGAGTGAAGTTCGAAACCTATGCATTGTTCTCATCTTCTCATCAACTGAGTTAAAAAACCCTGGTGAAGGTCATCAAAGGCCTACAGACCTCTGTCCTGATTTCAGTCAAGGTCATTGTTCTTCAATTTTTGCTTTTGGGTGTGGATTTGCTTTTCTCTTTGATTGTTTCTTTTTCCTTCGCTTTTTTGTTTTGATTGCTACAAAAGGGTGTATTGTTTGTGTGACTTTTGCTTGTGCTAGTTTGGTTTTCATTCATACAAGAAAGATAATTAGCAAGACGAGCATTGTGTTGTATTGATCATCATTCATACGCAAACAATAAAAGATATCTTCATGATTGATTGAGAATATTAGAAGGCATTTAAGAATTTTTTGCATTACATCAGGATTTGATTGAGAAAAGAATCGTTCGAGGGCATTCCATAGTTGTGCTTGTTAGTGAAAGAACTCTCTCTCTCCCTTAGCTAGATGTTCATCGAAAGGAAATGATTGCTTATCATGTTTGATGAATTCTTTGGGTCTGAGTCATAATTCCATTTGTTTCACTTCCATGCACCCCTTTGCGTAAAGAACAGCCATAAAAATCAACGCTAATTAAAAGTTATCTAGAACTTTTTCTTTTCTAGGATCCTCCACCAACAGTAGAATAGGC